>JAOYSI010000011.1:503399-518803 GCA_025775065.1 Hiodon alosoides
TTTAATAGTGTTTTCTTTTTGTGAGTAGAGAACAATTGCTATAAAATACAGTGTGAATACGGGGTCACCAAAGTATTCAAAAAATCTAAACCTTGCTCTCTAATAATGTTTAAAATGTTCTAAGATGTTTTTTACATTTTTGTCGGTTTTTAAGGCATTATTATTGTCCTTTGTCTGGTCGTTTAGATGGAAGACACCATTCTTTAAGGAATATTACAGAACCCCTCTGCTATGTTTCTGCTCACACTCATGTCCCTGAAGTTGTTGGGGTTGAATTTATCTCAGCTCCGCTATACTAGATACAAGTTATTAATACTTGATTTGAGATGTCAAGAAAATAGTCTATTCAAAGCAATAGATAAAATCGTTTCAACAGTTCCTAATGTGGCTGTCTTCAGGGCCACATCAGGGCTGGCCTAGGTATTTGCGGCATTCTTGTTCTTTGATTCCCAATTTGTGCTTGTTCATTTTTTTCCTGCTGATCGCGTATTTAGTGAAAATTGTTTATATATGTATTTAAACGGCTTGTACACGCCATACCTGTGGTACAGCACCACCATGCTACGACCCCCCTGTCACCTCACCATTTGTGCTGCAGGTGCGTGCCATGCGTCTTTCTTTTGTGGGGGAGATGGGCTGGGAGCTGCACATACCACGGGATTCCTGTGTGCCAGTGTACCAGGCCATCATGGCTGCCGGTGCCAAGCACGGGATCTGCAACAGCGGTTATCGAGCCATCGACTCCCTCAGCATCGAAAAAGGTCAGTCTGCTATCTTTGTTTGAATGATATTTTAAAACAATGAGAATTGAGGGCCCTTCCTCCTTTATTTAATTTCTCATGGCACTCAGGGATTGGCTCTCGATTGTGGCAGGCTTTGCAGGCTCTACAGAATTTAGGAAAGCAGAACTTACCCTGGAGCACGGTCAGCTTGGACTCAAAAGCAGAAAATGTCCGGTACACTTGCTGCTGTTGGCAGCACATAAATCAAAAAGGCAGGAGGAACAGGTCCACTAGAAGGCAATGGTCAAACTCCCCTTGCAATAAACATGCGTGATTTAGGTGACAATAGGTATAATTTATACCTTTTCAGAGGTGGGTTTAAGTTAAAAAGGAGTGACTTTCGTATAATGAATCATCTATTTCCCATCTTATTTATATTGCACATTTTATAAATCATTTGATAAAAAGTGTATTCCCGAAGGAATAAAAAATATTCAAGGCAAATCAAACATTCAAGTTAGATGCATGCAATAGCTATGAATTTGGTGCAAAAGGACTTCATGCAATGAATTTAAAGGGCCTCATGCAATGAATTTAAAGGGCCTCATGCAATTAATTTAAAGGACTTCATGCAATGAATTTAAAGGGCCTCATGCAATGAAGCTTTTCAGATCTTTGCATCTCTCGTTTATTGACTTGTTTAGAAAACTCGGCTGGTTAATTATATCATGGATTGCATCGTCGTCTACCTTGTCTGATGCCCATCAATTTTCCCACATTATCTGGGTTATCAAGTGTTGCTGGGTCTAATTGTGAGTAATCTGGCAGGGATGCCTTCTTCCATTTTAATGAGATAGTGAGATGATTGATCTTGGAGTTGACATAGTTTATATTTCTCTCATCCAACTCACTAAGTTACTTAAACTGTTTATTGTCATATAGCACAGTATTTGACCATATAATCCCAGAGTCAAATATAATAAAACTTGCATGACTGTGGCTTCACGCATCAACAGCTTCTATTCCTGTAATCTGGTGCTTAAACAGACCTCGGTGGAGCAGGGTCACTGTCAACCTATGTTTGCTGTCTGTGTGAACAGGAAATCAGTGCGTTTGTGAGCATGCGCATGCGTGCCTGTCCACATTTGTGTGTCATCCCTCTTAATTCCCCTTGGTGTCCTTGTTACTCACACTCAGGATACAGGCACTGGCATGCTGACTTGCGGCCCGATGACACACCCCTAGAGGCGGGGCTTGCCTTTACCTGTAAGCTGAAGAGTTCCATCCCATTCCTGGGTCGCGATGCCCTGGAGGTCCAGCGGGCACACGGGTTGCACCGCCGCATCGTGTGTTTCACCATTGACGAGTGAGTACCGTCACTAATGACTCACTGCAAAGGGGCCATTCTCCCGCTAACCACGTAGGAAGGCGCCGTGGTTTTGTGAAACCATGGTAACACCCTTGTATTCCAGGAAGGTTCCAATGTTCGGGCTGGAGGCAATATTTAGGAATGGGCTGCCTGTGGGTCATCTGCGGCGGTCGGACTATGGCTTTGCTATCGATAAGACCATCAGTTATGGCTACATCCGCAACCCTGATGGGGGCGTGGTGAGTACAGCTTTAGAAACTTTTCCCATGATTTCAATTTTTTTTTTTTTTATACTGAATTCCCAGAACCGTTCTCTATAGGTTCTTGTCAATGCCTATTTTGGATAACCGGTAAATAGACCTTGTTTTAGCCAGGCCTACATTTTGGAGATTGTGGGAATTGCTACATGTCTGACAGCTTCTTAAATGCGCCACATCCAATGCTGGTATCTGATGGCCCTGGATGGAATAGTGGAAACAGTTTTTTTCCTCACAGGTTTATCTAGGTGGAACTATGACTGCTGGATGTAGTTGTCTATGATATTAGGGTGTTGAACTTTTGATGCAAATAGGAGTTTGAAAGAACATTCTCCTATGCTCATTTGCCTTTAATATTTCATTTTCACCCTCAGACTAACCAACTCTGATCCACTGTAGGGGTTTTTTTGTCAGAGTTCTTAATGTCCGTGACTTGGGGTTAATGGAGGTGAGTCTCCTGGGCTGTCACTACAGTGCAGAAGAAGGAGATTGAAAGGGATGTGCTTTATGAGAAGTGGCAGAAGAGTAGATGCTTTCAGACAGGAAACACCACAAGAGGTAGCATCTTATTGCAAAACAGAATCTGTGTGAAGGGAGCTGATCTGATTGCAGTGCTCTTGGCTCTCTCAAGCAGCAGCGTTTCATGTAGGGCTAGGTGTTCACACCAATGAATCCTGGAAATGTGTAAATTCAACCAACATAGACCAACACTTCTGGTATTGTGATACCTCAGACTTTTGTCAATATTACTTTGACTAAAGCATCTAGGAGACGGAATGCTTGTTTGGAGATGACGAGAAAGGAACAGTGAGGAAAACTGACAGCAAGGTGAACAATGGAAATGTATTCCTCCCAAGCGACGGTAATATACCTTATATTGTGTGTAGCGCCCCCTGGGGGCCGGTGTGTGCTGAATGTAACAGTAGGCCCCGTGTGAGCCAGTTCCGTCCCTCTGTCCCTCAGCCCTAGTCCCTTGGTTACAATGGCATCTTTGAACTCTTTACATTAATCTATTAAAACTACATCCGGTCTTGGGGTTATTCAGATGATTTTGAATTTTTCAGAGTCCTTGTGGGTAGCGCCTTGCCTTGGGCTTGTTTGCTGAGATTTAATTACACAAACTGGAGACTGAAGACTGGAGCCAAGAGCGAGAGGAATTTGATTAGTTTGACATTGAGATGTGAATGAACTGGCTTAAATGTTTCATAACTTTAAGATAAAGGGTGGTGTGCCTCAACAATCAAGTGGCCTCAGTCTTCAGTGTCTGATTTCAGTCACTAGAATTCAAACGGACCAACTACTATTGTTTTCCATTACTATTGTTTTTTGTATTGTTTTACTGAAAATATCTGTAATGTCTATGTTCACCATGGTTATTTTATTTAAATTTTATCACTAATGTTTTAATTTTTCTACTTTTTTGGCTTTTATTTAAATTTAAATTTGTTTTTAGCTTATATTTATTCCACACATCTTGTGCATTTTTCCAACTCCTTCCAGAATCCCAATAGCGATAGTCTGCTCTTAGTTTTGTCTGTGCTGTTTTCAAAATTAATTAGCTAGCTGGTTTGCGTTACCAACAAAAAATTCATTTATATTATGTCTGCTCAATGATTAAGGGGTAGAGTTCATCCCACTCAAAGTGACGTGCTCATGCTGGCTGCTAACTAACTTATTTAAAATGATCCTAACACTACTTACACTGACTGGGTTAAAATGAAAGTTGTTTCCTGTTAATTTGATACTTTTTTGTGAATAAACAGTTGAACACATTTTCACACCTTGTTCACGTTAGTTTTATTTAGCAATGATAGCATTGATGTTCACCTTTGACAAAAGCCACTTGTTGTGTTGGAGAATGCTACATAAGATCTAGCCATCAGCCACATGAGGGTATATTACCATGGTCTGAGAGGGTTTGTGTCTTATTTTTCGCAGGTAAGTCCTGATTTTATCAAGAGCGGGAAGTTCACCTTGGAGAGGATGGGCGTCGTATACGAAGCTAAAGCCCATCTGAAGTCACCGTTTGACCCAGACAACAAACGAGTGAAGGGGATCTACTGAGCATTAGACAGGAGGAGAGTGAAGCCAAGAACCAAATCAATCCCATATTTACGGTTTAGAAGAATTTGGTACCCAGTTGTTTTGCAAGGAAATTCTTGTGATCTGTGCACCAGAGAGTCTTTTGTTTGCCAGTGCAAGTATGCGTTTCCACTTCCCACCACCCCTTACAGGAAGTCCCTGCCTAATGTGTAAGAGTTATAGACACTGGTCTATACCTTTTTCTTACTACTTACTGGAAAAGTGTTGTTGTTTATAATACAGTAAACATGCAAGCCTCTTTTGGTTCTTAATCTTCTTTCAAGCAACACAGCAATATTCCAGCACAACATACTCTAAATCTTATGCACTAAACATAATTATTATTATGTGATTATTAACAAGTTCCAAACCTTTGGAAACGGACAATAGTTGTAAGCCTTTTAGACTTTGTTTAATGAACTACATTGCTCCACTTAATAAGCTCTGGTTGATCCTTCGATGGCTCATAAGACGAAACCATCTTTTGATATGTAGCCATGTCTTAATTTTGTAGGTCAATGTTAAAAACAATAAGAAGAAGCTTATTCTCAGTAATATGGCCGTGTTTACTAAGAGAAAATAGTCAGTTCTTAAATACCAGCATCTGTCTATGTTTCTTGCAGAGTATTCATTTTGATATTCTATAAAAATTTAGATTTGGGCTCCACAACAATTTAAAAAAGAATCATAAGAACCTTGTATTGACTTGAATACATTTTTACTTGCCAGCTACATCGACCATTTTTTGACCTCAATGGTTTAGATCGAAAATATATATTACTTTAATAAATTCTCGCTGCGCACCATGATTCTCTCATTAGATGTTTTCCGCTTCTGTGACTTAAATCATTAGTTTTAACATTGAGGATTATGTTACTGTAGTATGAGTAGTTCTCAGGATTTTTAGAATAATTAGGCAGATTATTTGTTAAACATATACAGACAAGTTGATCATGTGTTTAAAATCATTTTTCAGTGCAAGCTGAAACATTTAAGTCCCGCAGCCATTCCCCAAGCATGTCCTGCTACTCACTATTTTTGACCTATTTGTTTAAGTGCGTAGCAGAAAACCATATTTGGCTTCTAAAAATGTTATAATAATTATTAATATAATTCTGTTGTTTGAAACAATTCATAACAAAAATCTTTTAAAAATTAGCTGGTATAATAGCTGGTTGCTGTTATAGCACAAAAACACAGCTAAAAACTGTCACTTCAGGCGTCATGTGTTGAAGTGTTAGGGACAATAAAGGTCCTATGAATGCAATTTTGTCTGATTATTTTTATTCTCTGTTGAGAGTGTCATGAAAAAGCATGTTGCATTCATGGTTTTATGAACTGTAGGCGGAAAATGAGCTTGACCTTGTGTTCTCCCAGCTGGAGGCGGAGCCAATGCAACCAGAAGCTGTGAATGAGGTACTGTACAGATGATTTAGTCACTATCAGGGACGGGGCGGAGCCTGTTCTCTCAGACCCCGCTGTGAGGCTGCACCTCGAGGGGAGTGCCAGAAGGGCTGGTGGGGCGCCTGCAGCTTTTGCAAGGGTACTGATTCCTCTGGAGGGGGGTGGTGACAAGAGGCAGCTCCTGCTTCTCCCACTCTCCCTGCCAATAAAAAGGTGAACACCGTCAGGGGTAGATGTGACTGAGTCCCTCTGCTGTGTGTCCCTGGTTTGTTCTGCAGTGCACGTCTCTTCACGGCAACAATGAGCGTCAGCTTGCGGACACGCTTTGGTGCGGTCGATGAGGAGAGCGAAGGACAGCACAGCACAGCAACGCAGCTGGGCGATATGTATCATATCAAACACTGCAGCTCTCTAATCATGTTTTTTTTCCCCCAGCCCATTCGAAATCCGCTTACAACCGGAGTGATACATAGATCTAAGGTACGAACCAAAACTTGCCCACAAGGTGTGTCAATACGTTCTATTCAGAGTAAGCCACTAGAAACAATAGCCATACAATCAGTGAATCGGTGCTGGTATGGATGCAACAGCACAGCTCCTTTGAGCTAGCGGTATACTCTTAATTTCTCCCGCTAAAAACTATGCGCGTTGCTACGTTACTCACGGGAAATAGCTGGGCTGTGGACTGATTGCAGTGCATTGAGATGGGGGCGGTGCCATAGAGGGAACCCAACACCTCCCTGCTGAAATTGTCCCAGGCCATGGATGCAAACTGCTCACTTACGCTGGCTGGGCCACAGCTACAGGGATCATTCCCCTGAAATCTGGCGAACGGAGAAAAAGCCCTTATTCAGTAAGAGTGTAGGGATTTGTAACTTTGCATTGAAGTGCGGTGCATTTGCTACTGCATGGAGGAGCTTATTTGTCTACTAATATTCACATAGTTGCAAAAAAAAGGATCTACCAGGTGACTTCTGGTTGGAGGTTGGAGGTACTGCTGTAGGACAGGGGAATATAGACCTGCCCGTCACATGTAGTCTTACCATAGGGAGTAATACGGGTCTACCTGTTAATTAAATTAAAGTACTTCTGGAGGTATCCTGGGTCCACGTGACTCTTGCACAGTTCAAGCTGGGTGCGGGGGTAATAGTGCACATAGTTCACACACATCTCCTCCTCGATGCCAAACCCCCCCTGTGGACAGACGGCACATGTCTGAGCGCTTATAGGCATTGCTTCAGGCACTCAAACGTGGTCAACGGGACACAGTGGCCGGATGATACCTTTCTGATACCTCTGCCTTGTTTTAGCTGTGCTTTCTTTGAGCTCAGGGGATTTGTGTTCTGTATAAACTATTTCATCCTGTCTGGTCAGATCTCTCATTGTGACAGCCTTATCTGTGAACAGCATCCAGCTTACTGGGTGCTCTAGCCTGTGTCCAAACTATTCAGCATGATTACCATGCATTTTGGCATGACATTTATAAGTAAAACTCAAATAACAATGATCATTTGATTAATAATAATTAAAAAAAGGATATGAAAACTCAAAAGTAAATGTAATAGATAATAAAACCGAAAGTTAAACAGGCATGTGATGCAAAAGTATTTCATGGTTCTATCCCACTCTAGAAGGACTGGTAGTTCATCCAAGCAAGAAAAAGACAAAGATGTATTTTGTAGTGTAAGGCAGGCGTAAAAACAAAAACAACATTTTTACAGTGTTAGCCCAATGTGTTTGTTCTGGGCAGCCAGGTCAACCTGCGCAGGCCAGTCCGTGTGGTATGTGGTTGATACACATAAGAACATAAAGTTTGATGAACTGTGTGTGTGGATGGCTCACCACTGTTGCCTGTGTCCTGTCCTCTGTGTTGTACACGCAGCTCGTCAGAAGGACATCACCCTTTGTGGGACAGACACACTGAGATCAGGCAACATGATTCATCCACCTGCTTTAGTTCTGTCAGGTAGATACTTAAACTCTCATGTTAAGCAGTTAAATAACAAACTTGAAGAGATGATAATATATTGCTCACTAACTGCCAGAAGTATAACTTAGACACCTTCCTTAAATAGACATGATTAATACAGCCAGTTCTATTGTTTGTCTAACTACAGCATTGCTGCAACAGCTACTCTCTTGGTATTATTTTATCTGTACCTCCATGTATCCATCTATCTAAACAGGTTAATCACTATTATAACAGCCACTTACAGGTAGGACGGTAACCATCTTCTTTAATACTCTGATTATCTGGGGGTGAAAGCAAATATATTCGTTGCAATGACTTCAGAAGTAAAGACTGTCAAGAGTATCCAGTTGTTACCTGAGGATCATTTAAATAATTTTACGATTAATAAAGTTGGGTGAGTTTTTTGCATAGCTCTGTGTAGCTCTTTGCATTTGTCTGCTAGATGAAATTACAGACTAAAAGATGACACATCCAGGTCCAAATAGTTATCTTGTAGTTTTTTTGACAGGTAAAATAAGTCAAATAAGACACAGGTATATCTTGCCTAACAAGAATCCTTCCTCAGATGGGGGTTACCTGGTAGTGAGTGCTAAAGTGCTTGTCCTCCTGCACAATCTCCACCTCACGGCCCCCTCTCACCAGCACAGTCCTCACACCCCGACCTGCAAGGTGAGTGTGTAGCTGGGATGCAAAGATGTGGATCCCTCTAGGAGGCAGAGCCTATGAGTGAAGCAAGGCAGACTTAGATTCAAGATCATTAACGTCTATCAGAAGGGTGTGTTTCTAATTCATCTGTAATTGCCATTTATGTTTTATGTTTTCACTTCAATTTGGAATCGGCAGTTATCAGCTCCCTACTTCAAATCCCACAATCACACACAAGGACAATGTGGAAGTGAGTGGTTGAACGCCAACCCAACCATCCGCCTTTGTAGTTATTCAACACACGGCAGGCAACGCCAAAGTGGCGGAACTCTGAACGTTCAGTCGAGGCCACTAACAGTCTGGGTGCACTTGGCAGTGCAGTATCCGGTCAGCTGGAAGTCCCTTTCTCCCGGTGGAATGGCCATTACTGGGGTGTATACAAGGCCCAGTTCCATGATCCCAGCATCATACATCCTCAAAGTGGGGGTGTAATAAAGGCGGATGCCAGAGGAATCTTGCCGACCTACAGAAGAGCAGAGCAGGAGCTCAGTAAGGAGATGGAACGGGGACAGGAAACAGGTTGGGGGGTAGGAGGGTCTGGGTACCTGAGATGCGGAGCGGGTTGTGGTAGTGCACCTCTAAGCGAAGGAACCTGGATGATCCTGGACCCCCCAAAGAAAGCCCAGCATCAGGGGGGTAGTAAAATGCCTGCAACCACAGCGATTTATATTTAAACTGTGATGTTTGCATGATCAGTCATGAGATTACACCCACAACAACACAGGAATGGATTTTTAACAGATTCAGGAGAAATGTCAACAGGTCTGGATGTGAGGAGAAGTAGTAGTGCTTGTTAACACCTATATGGTATGACTACATCAGTGAGTAACTCTATAGTTTGTGTTTGTCTATCAACTGGGCCATGCCAATGTGTTTTCAGGAATCTGGAACATTGCAGGATATAACAACTTTCATAAGCCAGTTATTTTATTTTATGTAATCATTACATATTTCACTACACAGTAGGAGCTGTTATGAAGAGAAATTTAGATCACTAATTTAAGTATGGAGAAGTACAACGTCAATGGTGGTTCTAGGGTTCCGACCTCCTGTTTAGTACCTGCACACTCTGTACCTTTACCTCCGTGCCACATGCTATTTAAAATCTGTCCATAGTGCCTGGAATAGGTTACAGACTAGGTTTTCAACAGAACTCCCATTGCTTCTTATTTAGAACCTGAAAGCTGAGCCCCCCAACAGCCTCTGATATTGTCAAAAGCTCAGTTGTCTACTTTAAACATTTACAGCATTTGAAGAATGCTATTAAAAGAGATCAAATAGTTTATACGATTATTACAGCGGTAAACCTGCACCTGTTTGTTCTGTGTTGCCATCTGAAAAACCCTACGCAGGCCTGGGAACGCGTGCTTCTTAGATGATTAGGGCTCGTTTACGTAACCGCTTTTCTTCCCCCTCCACACTCAATAGTTTCATAATACCAATATTTCTTGTTAAATATAAACACAAAAAACTACAGAACGAGGCATCATTATTTCCCTCCTAATCTCATCTCTCCAGCTCTGTTTACCACCCAGCAGAACACGATTTGCATTTATTTAGCTCCTTGGTAATCCAGTTGGAGTCCTCCTGTTAGGTACCAGTTCTTGGCTGTGATCCTTATCCACCAAGACGCCTCTGCGTTGTACAGCCTGTACACATCTCTTTTTCGAGGCTGGCATCACCCCTGTTAAAAATAGGCTGCTTCCAAACATAAAATCGCTCATGATAGGTTTAATCATTGCGTCTTCAGATCCTTCATGCATTTCAGCTTATATGTTGTTCTCACTACCCTGAAGGTTTAAGTCTTTCTCGCTTTGTTTCTGGCACAATAACTTTTCTGGATAAGAAGATATAGCGAGAGCTGCCCCTATTGCCCCTGACTGACAGATGCTGAAGGGAGAATGACACCCCAACTTACGAATGTTCCCTGATTGAAAGCTCACCAGATTCTCTAGCGGGACTAACTCGTGTTGTTATCACTTATCCATTTTTTTTCATCCAGAGCTACCAGACTATGGCCATCATTACTTGGTTAAAAAAAAATTATATGTATTTCTGGTAGATATTTAATGAAGCATTTTGGATAAGAAGGGTAATATCATCAGAATGCCCTCTTGCTCAAAGTTGTTGCCCTCGTTACCAGGAAAAAACTTCTATTTGACCGAAATACTACGTGAAGTGGCACCTCTTCACTTCACTTCAATGTCACCAAAGCCCGGCCGATGGGACCCTGTGAGTATTTATATCTGCTGCCTGCTCATAATTGATGAAACCTACAGTGGAAACGTGTGTTTCATGGGAATATCTGGTGGACTGGGCATGGCTCTGCCGCAAGCAGCGTCACTGCAGTTACCTCCGCTCCCATGGCCCAGGCCGCAAGAACGTGCCGGCAGTAATTCAGCTCCCTGGGCTTCATCCTGGAGTCACAGGCACCGCTGTACTGGGGTACATTTTCTAGCTGGGGGGCACACTCAAACACCTCCATGTGGTGGACAATGGCCTCATTTCCTGGTGTGACCACCGACTCGTACTAAGGAGACAGAGTTCACCTGTTCACCAGTCATCCCCTTCAGTAGGCCTGGAGGATGACATTGAAACCTCCCTGTGCTTAAGATTAGACAAATATCAGAGAAAGATGTAATGTGAAGTATTAAATGTGAATGGATCTACTTGGTCTGGAATGGGAGACTGGGATTACCATGATAATGTGGTTCTTGGGCATGTCAGGGGGCAGCTCATATATATGGCACCAGTATGTAGTCTCCTGTTCAGGAATGGAGACAGCAGGTGCCAGGACTTCCAAGGTGCGGGTGTCGTGTGGCAGCAGGGTGGGGGGGTTGTCTGGCCGGAGGAGAAGGACCCGCTGGACCCCAGGGTGGATGAGGGACAGATTGAGTTGTTGAAGGGAGTTTAGTGGCTTGTCCAGCACACCATAAATCAGGTGAATTGTGCCCTCCTGCGTAACACACACAGAAGAGAAAAGAGAGTGTCACACAACAGTTCCAACATAAATCTATGAGGGGAAGTAAGTACAAGTTAGTATGTATGTAGTGGTGAAGGTTGGTGTACCTCTATCACATAGTCTCTGGGATCACAGGTGTTGAATGGCCTCTTGAAGAATAGATAGAATCCATCTGGTGTGTGCCTTGCTTCTAACAATTGGTAGTCCTGCTGGCTGTCCAGTGTCACATGACCGTTGCTGTCACTCCAGGCATCCTAAAACAAACACACATCTCACAGGTCAGGTCAGTGTGAGATTAAATTAATGATGCCTTTTTGGTATCTTTGGCACTATCTTTCCCCCACTGTATGGTCACCCAAATGCCACTGGACTGACTAGTGGAGTTGACCGAACAGCGTGTAACGACTTAAGCAGGCAATCTTGCGTCTAGAGGATGAAAAAAAGCTGATGTAAATTAAAAGGTGATAAAAGGCGTTAACTCACCTGTGGAGCCATCAGCAAATCTATTTAAACTCCAATCAACCGTATTACAAAATAAGGCGTATGCACTGGAAGCTGGCAGAGTGTCTTTCCCAAGAGGGCAGTCTCTGAAAACATTGCAACAGCTGAGCCTGTCTCTTCTAATCATCAGGTTGGTGTACACATTTTAATAACTGTGATGGCGCCACATTTTCCAGCTTGTTGTGGTAACAGTCCAAGGAAAAATACGGAAATTTCAAAGCCACACATCTGAAACCCCCAGATTAATCAGGGAGACTTGTTTGTCAAAAAGAATTAGCTTCATTTAGTCTCTTTCTCCAGTTTACGCCGTCTAGACTGGGGATGCAATCCTCCCGTCCTTCTCAAACCTCCTCAGAAGCACAACAAGATCGACGCGGCTCAGGATTTACTTGAAGGAAACACGACTAAACAATCCTAAGTGAGAACAGATGTGTAGCGTATGTTCCAGCACCAACAATGATTAATCTGAAAAATGTGTTTGTGGAACTTCTGGCTCTTGACTTTTTTGTGCTTTTAGAAAGCTGGAGAGACTTCTCAGTCTGTTAAAAATAAGTGTGGGCTGAGGTTTATCTTGGCTTAAAAGGAATACTCCAAACAACTTTCCTTTACTGTACAGGCCTAAAGAACAAATTATTTTTAAACCTAGGGAATGTCCATCACTGTGTCTCCCATTGTTTGTGCACAATAAGCCAATACATCTTTCCGAATTTTGAGATTTTTTTGGTATATCGACCCATAAAAAAACCCACTGTGCTGCATTTTGGTATGCCATTCTAAAAGTCTTAGACGTGACTCAAATGTAACTTGAAAATGTTAAATAAATATTCAAATTCAAGAAATAAGAATTTTACCATATCTTCCATATATTTTTCTGAGACAGAAATAGATGTGTTATTGATGTGTCAGTGTTTAATTTCTTTGTCTCTTTCATTAAATCCCTCTAAATCCAGATTTCTTGTACTACATTCTCATTTGACACTGTACTCCTCATTACTTCCCCTCTACAAGAGAAATGGCTGATGACTTGCTTTTAATAAATGTTTCTAAGGATTAAAATGCATGACTAATTTCGCCATGTGATGTGAGCGAGATAGACAGTACAGGAGAATCGTTATCTTATCCAGTCGGATAGATTCAGGCAGGATTTATATACTCACTATAAAACTTTAAATAGTCTTTTACAGGTTGTCTTTTTTTTGGTATTTATTTCTGATTATTTGCAACCAGAAACCTCAAAGCTCAACCTCAAAAGCTCATTTTAAATGGAATTTAATATGTTATTGGTGTAATTTGTTATACATTCAGGCCCTTAGGAAGCATAGCGTTCTGCAACAGAAACATAATTACATACTTCTGCTTTAACCATTCTACAAAGCTTTTATTTGATAGAATTTCTAGTTAGCAACAGTTTGTTCTACATTAGCAATGTTCAAGAAATATGAGATGTATTCTTTTGTTAAAACGTTCTGAATGTTATGAAATGTTTTAAGTTTCACTATATGACTCACATTGCTGTTGAAATGTTTTTGTTTTCTGAGAACACATTTAACCAAAAATATTATTTGTTGGATAGATTAGTATGGTTACTTTATTGACAAGATTATTAGCGGTTACCACTGTCCACATTACATCTTTGGAAATTTAAAGGACAAGACATGCAGTTCTGTAAAGATGAGAAACTTTGTAAATTGTATTTTGTACTTTGGATCAGGTAAACTCAGCTCTTACCCCAAAGTAGGATTTGTGCCCGTCATTCCAGAGGATGACCAAGTCAGCGTTGAAGAGCTCTCCGCGGTCCGACATGCCGAGGACAATTCCGTAATGTAGGTCGCTGATCTTCAGCTCCAGGTAAAGCTCCTGCATGGCATAGCTGACGTTCCAAGAGAGCTGCAGGTTTCCTCTAGGGTCCAATGGAATGTGGTACGGCAGGGTTGCACCAGGAGGGCTACTTGCCTGGTAGGATGCTACCAGGATCACCACCAGAGTTGCTAGTGTGGTTAAATACATCAGTGTCACGTCCTGAAAATTGAGGCTTCTGTTGAGCAATCTCATCTCCTCTGTCTCAGCTCTGTCCAGCTGGTTTTTGGCCCCTCTCTACCTGGTTGATTGTCCTTGTTGTCTTTATATGTCGTCACTATATGGTCTTACTTATTTTCCTTCTCGATTTCCGGCATCTTCTCATCCCATTCACTCTGTTCTTTAAAAGCTATGGGACATGACGGCAAGTTCTCTGTCTCATCTAATTGCATTATGTTGGTTGGTAAAATTCGATTGTTTCTTTAGCCCTCTGGTCAGGTACTTTTTAGACATCTGCCAGTCTCTAATTGATCCTAATTGCCCATGGACATTATCAATGGCAATACAGCCAGACTAAGTGAAGTTTATTGCCTATTTAATCTCTGCTGGATTTAGGCACACGGACCTCAAGTCACATTGACTAAATTAGGGAAAATGTTGTGTGTTACAAATTTCATCTAACAGTGTCTGTTAACAGACCGCAAGTGGTACATTAACGAGGATTTTTTTTCCCCAGATAACCCTCCAGGCAGTTTAAGTGTGGTTAAGGTCAACTAGCACAAGTGCCATCTTGATTTAGCCCCATAAAAAGTTACCTATTTTCCAGCTCTGTTTCTCCCTGACAAATAAATTAATTAAATAATTTGAACGCTCTTGAAACTTCCCCTTGCATATTCTACAGCCTTACGTTGTACACTGAAAGACATGAGTCAACTAGACAATAAACGTTTACAATCCAGTCATTTCTACTGAAACGCATTTTAACAAGCGTCACATATTGAGGGCGTTGTTACTACTGAGAGTTTTTGCATTGGATCCCATTACCATCTCCATATGGATAAATTGGGTTCTATAAATTTATTTGTTCTGAAAATACTTTTTTTTTTTGGCTTAACAAGTGACATATATGTTTATAAAGACAGACAGGCAGGCAGGCCGGCAGATAGATAGCATTGCAAAAAAGGATTGTTGGAAGGGCTTTTTAATGTTTAGACCTAAGAAATCTGAAACAATGTCTCTCGACAGTGCTTTTTCTGCTAATTGTGTGGGTGTATGGTGTATGCTAGTGTGTGCATTCTGTTCCTTTGTGGACACACTGAAAGACAAGACAGGAATTTGGCAACAAGACCAGTGTTAGATATTTGTGCTGTTTTTCATAAGGTGTTATCAGGTTTTTAAAAAATAGTCAACGATAGCCTTTGGGGGGAGGTTGGAAAGCTATGGATTTATTTGTCAGATAGTTTCCATTGCTCTGTCTGCTTATCTTACAGAAGAAACAAACAAAAAAAGTTATTAGTCATGTTTTCTCAATAAAGAAACACTGATGATATCTTTTTTGTCTGCAAGTTTAGCTAAACGTGTGTTTTAGCGCAGGTGGGAGTTCAAGAGAGGGCACATGGTGGCTGTAGGGCTG
>JAOYSI010000011.1:523063-540091 GCA_025775065.1 Hiodon alosoides
GACAGTGTCCAGGCCGCTGAGACAGTGGACAGCGCAGCACAGACAGTGTCCAGGCCACTGAGACAGAGGAGAGCACAAACAGTGTCCAGGCCACTGAGAGAGTGGACAGCACAGCACAAACAGTGTCCAGGCCACTGAGACAGAGGAGAGCACAGACAGTGTCCAGGCCACTGAGACAGTAGACAGCACAGACAGTGCCCAGGCAATCATGCCGCTCTGTTTAAAGTGATGTCATTCGTTCCCATAATACTGTTGAAAATGAATGTGGTGAAGCCTTCTGAGTTACACAGCTGATTTACTCACATGCTTTTAGCTGGGGCTGAAAGACATTCCTTTAAAAAGATTTGGCTGAAGAAATGGGTGAAAATGAAGGCTTTCAGTGCTGGGGTTTAAAATTCCATTAGAAGAGCACAGGACTCTGCAACGCCATCATTCTCTCAGGCTAATGTCATATGTAACAAAAGAGATGGGGTCCAGCCAATCAGACAAAAGCAAGGAGGAAACCACAGCTGGAGCCTCTGGGTGAGGGAACAGCTGAAACCTAAACCAAATGTGAATCATCACAAGTGCACAAATATATACACTGTAGGATATTTTATCTTATGCATTCGTTGTTAATTTAATTTTCATTTATTTTCATTTGATGGAGAGATGGCCCTGGAATTCACCCTTTGACACATCCTGAGACTGGGCATAACTGAGAATTAATTTGCTTTCATAGGACAGCTCCTTGACGTTGTGGCCCCGGTCACTGTTTGTGCTGTGCAATCCTCTGTCACGGTTGTCAGGGGCTGTCTAAGCTGCGCTGTCCTTTGCAGACAACTCCCTTCCAGACCAATCAGAAGAGAGGCTTGTCCCTCAAACGGCACTGCTACACTGGAGGCGCCCACCTTCCTGACCAATCAGAAGAGAGGCATGTCCCTCAGACGGCACTGCTACACTGGAGGCGCCCACCATCCTGACCAATCAGAAGAGAGGCCTGTCCCTCAGACATGTCCCTCAGTGGACCCTGAGGAAGATGTTTTGTTTTGTGGCCGATCCGACCACACTGGCATGACAAAGAGAGAAGGATTGGTAATGAAAGAGGGACCAGGGAACTGTCCTTCATCTCGTCTGGAATCCTGCACTCTCAGTCACTCAGCTCAAACGTTCAATAAGTCCTGAACTACATCAAACAACCTCTTTCCAGCATTCTGAATTCAACAAAACCTGAAAAAATCTGAAAACCAGCACAATCAAGGCCTAGTATGTATTGAATTTCAGCACTCAAAACAAGCAAACGATGCAGTCGTTTCAGCTACTTTAAATGAGGTTTCCTTTTCCTATTTATACTTGTTTTAAAGCCTCCAGTTGTTCAGTTATTTTTCATTACATAAATTCCAATATGAAGACGCCCCTTATGCATGCAAGCTCCGTTTTCAGAAGTAGTCTCTAAAATGACTGCTGCGGAGAGCAGGGTGGGGCCCCCGCCTGGTATATATCTGGTATAAATGTTCCCTGGAGATGGGGCTAGATTGCCAGCATCAGATCCTATTTAGGTATCATTGATTGGTCTGAGTGTTTGGGTCAGGGCGTTCTCTTTATCTGAGAGCAGGGCCAGTCCCCCAGAGACTCAGCCTTGTTCCACATCAGTACACCAACTTTAGCCACGATCCATTCAACACAATGCTGCTCAGGCTTCAGAAGTCACACTCTCTTATTTAAGCTCTTTTTACAAGCCTAAAAGCCTTATAGACACTGTGTCATTGGCTGGGATTAAAATAGTTTTAATGTGCACGGAATCCGAGGTAATATTGCTTTAGTGATGTGGTCTGTACATGTCTGACAAGACCCTGTGGGTTTCACTGTCGTCTACGGATGTGAGGGACCTTCTCCTAAACCTCCCTTTGTGGAGTGGGATTCTGGGCCACATGCAGTTGTGGGGATAACAATATGTTTATTTTAGAATTGTGTGCTATAGTTCCCCTCTTGGCTGGGTGTTTGGAGGTGGGACAGAGGCAGTGTGTGGACTGTGGACTGAGATAGAGATTGAGGTGTGTGACAGAGATGGTATGTGGATTGCGGACAGAAAATGAAGCTGGGACAGAAGTGGAGGTGTTTGGAATAGGGACAGATATGGAGGTGTGTGGACAGAAGTGGAGGTGTTTGGAATAGGGACAGATATGGAGGTGTGTGGACAGAAGTGGAGGTGTTCGGAATAGGGACAGATATGGAGGTGTGTGGACAGAAGTGGAGTTGTTTGGAATAGGGACAGAGGTGGCGGTGTGTGGACAGAAGTGGAGGTGTTCGGAATAGGGACAGATATGGAGGTGTGTGGACAGAAGTGGAGGTGTTCGGAATAGGGACAGAGGTGGTGGTGTGTGAAGTAGGGACATCAGTGGCAGCGGATAAAACCCCAGGCCTTCACCACGGTGTGCTTTTCTGAGGCAGCCGTTTGTGCAGGACCCGCAGGCATAAACCCATTAGAGGAAGAGCGCCGTGATTTGAAGTGAAACGACTGCAGGAGAGTTTGGATCTTCACACCACCCTCAGGTGCTGATCAATTCTCAGTGTCCCAGGGAGGTGAGAGACTTCTCCCGCACTTCATGATTGGCCCACACGTGACGTTACCAATGCCCCCTCCCGCCCCTCCCGCACGCACACCAGTCATCGGTGCTAGGGCCATTTTTATCACTTTTCACCTCTGAGCCTTGACTGCACTCAGCAGACAACAAAAGCAGGTCCAACCCAGGGGACCAAATCACACTAATCCGGGGGTTTTCTCCTCTCACACTGCCGATCCCATTAGCACACCTGAAATAACAGTAGAGTGACAAACGCCCTTGTGGAGCTGTGTGACTGTCAGATGGAGAGAGGGGGGGTTCTGCCCAGCAAATCACCCTCACACACAGCTCCTGCCTCTCACACCCACCAAACAACTTATGGCACAACGTGAAAATTGAGTAGCAACACTCATCTGGATAGAAGTGTAACCAATCTATTCTGGTAGCATTTTTTCTCTGAGTTTTAACATTAAAAAACATTCACATATCAATTTTATGACAACCTGATGCCTTCATTATATCAAATCAATGTCATTATTGACAATTTTTTACTTTTTAATTAATATGTTATTCTAAGTAAAAATCTTTCTTTTTTTTAAATCCGAACTTTATTTACTTTTACAGCATTTAAAATAGTCCCATCACTGTCTCATCGCATACGAGATTGTGTTTCCCTACCTTGTTTTTTTTTTAGATATAACGTTACGACCATACGGTGGAATGACACCAAAGAATACACGATGATAATCAAATAATTGTTTTAGGAATCCAAAAGATTAGAAATCGAAATTTAGGATAATGTTTCGATGCGCAAGAACAAGGGAATATTGCGCTGTTGTGACACCACCGACGGCATCTTGTTATACACCTTCTTTACGGGTAATAACCATTCTCCGTTCGCATGCATATATATATAAACACATATATACATATTCAGTGTCTTGTTTATGTTTGCAAAAATGAAAGAGTTAGAGCAAATACTTCAATATTTAAAGATATTTATAACATTTGAAATTGTGCAAATCTCGTGGCAACCTAAAATATCAATAAAAGATAAGTTCAATTGACAAACTAATATCACAAATCTCATTCGAGATTGTCCGGCCTAAGCATCATGAGTCAAATATTTTACATTAGATACTAATAGGCCTATATGCTAATAATGATCTTATTGGAATTTAATCCGAAAATTTCTGGAATAGTTTAATATAAACTTAAGTAACATTTTCTGTAAAATAAAATATTATTTGTTCAATAATATTGTTATTATTTGATGACCTCGAATACTATTATGTTAGAAAATCTCAGAATGAATTCAGATGAAGTGAATGTTAATGCACACATAAAGTTATTTTAATTAAGCTGCAGTATTTACGTGTGGCAATTGCCCCAATTCATATGGTTGAATTAAGTAGTGCTTAGGTTGATTTGGGTAATACTGAATTATAGAACAGTTTTGAAACTGAGATTAATGCACTGGACCGGGCCATTATTCGCTTGTTTTAGCATATAATATCTTAAACATTGAAAGGATTTTTTTTTACCTAAAAAAAGTTGTATAACCATTTTCCACAAACATTTACAAACAGAACTTACAGGTCGATTGAAGTCCCTCTTCATATAACATCCAAGTAATTGTATCTTTAAAAATATCCAGTAGGCGGCGCAAACGATTAAGCGTGAGATTCCAAAGGAAGTGTGATTCTATAGAAGGAACTTTAAAACAACATTTTGCTCAACATGAAGTTTAGAAATTAATGATTCAAAGTATTTATCTACATATTTTTTTTAAATTGTATACACGTTTAGTTTTTAAAATCAAAATGCTGAAATAACTACACATTTTGATTTGTTAATGAAGCAATTACAAGATTAAAATACATATTAACATTTTTAATTAGTTCAATAATTGTAAAGAATGAATGGTAACATAGAGGTCTATACGGACGATGTGGTTTCATTTTTGTCATTGCTATATATAATCTATAATCAGTATCTCATCAATATCTAATCAGTATAGTTACCTAGGAAATCACAAGGCAAGTTACTTGTGCAATTCAGTTCAAACGCTGAAATAATCACGAAAACATTGTTTCAGTTGATATTAAGGAACAGATAGATATAATCCAGTTTTGTTAGGATATTATAGACTAACATATTGTGGAAGGATCAACACATTTTGGATGTCAGTCTGTTCAATCGTAAACAAAATCAGAGCGGCCCACATGCGTACAAATTAGTACACACGTTGAACTTGGGACGCATGGTTTATTACATTTCAAAAAGGCCTTTTCGTTAGTTCATTCTTCCTCTCCACGGAGAGAATTGTGTATTCGTGAAATTACGCAGACTGGCTACATAGCCCGCGCAGAGTAGAATTTGATGCGTATTCCAACACTGTCGGGAATGTGAAAAAGTGACCTCTGTTTGACTTCTGAACCACACTGCCTGCTGTCAACACGAGACAAGACGCTACAAAGGACCAGAGATATTTCTGCTGAAGTATTTGTTTGACCGAATTTCTGGGCTTTTGTCATTTTTTGCGCCATGACACCAAAAGGGCTCTTGGATTTATTATTGTTTTCTATTAACTACATAATAGAGACGCGGTCCATTAACCTATCATTAGCTCATTTCAATATTTTTACGGTGCTATAATATGAAATATAGCGAAATAACGTAAAAGCATTTGCAGTAATTACACATCAATGCGTAGCATACAACGAGAAATGGACTAAGGAAATAAAAGAAATGAATTTTAATGTAAACTATTGCTTGAACTCTCTAACATCCCTTCCTACAATAATCATTATATATACTAAAAAATACACTTCAGGTCAATGCACAGGACATATATATATCGAGTCATGAAATTAATGTAACTGCGCTGCCGACTTCGATGAGAACGTGTTTTTTAACTAAATAAAACTCACAATGTGAACGGCTTAGCGGCATTAAGAATGGGATGTGGGCATAAATTATTTATTACATTACCCTTTTAAACGATACATCTAACTTCCCAGAAAAGCAAGCAAAATCCCAAAAGATTCATTGATAGTTTTTAGCTCGCAGGTGAGGATTTGCCATGTTTTTAATAGATGCTAATAGAAGTAGTTATTTTTTAATACCGTAAATGGAATACCGTGTAATTCGCCTTTAATGTCTGTTTCAACTTAACTTTCGTCAGATCTTGAGCAATTTGGCTTCCCCCACGATAAAACCAATAGGGAAACCAACACTAAAACGATATAACCAACAGCAACGAATTCATTTATAATAGAGAATGTTTTTCCCCCCAGTATTAAAATCAAACATGATGGTACAAAAATGGGTAAATTCGTAAATTAAAGTATTTTCAAAATAGTTAAAAAGATCAATAAAATAGGCTATACGAAAATAGGCTATACGAAATATAAATTAAGAACTGTTTAAAATTGTTTTACTTACCACAAAAAGTCCTTTGTATGAAAGCTCAATGTTTATGATTTTAGATAGCATGCAAACATACCCGTGACAGCAAAAAAAAAAGATTATTTCGGGGGGGGGGGCTGGGGTTATTATTCAGTGCATTCCCTGATGTTTACAACGGGGGTCCAAGCATTCACAACCGAGAAACGCCATATATCCTGCATGTCGCTTGGCGGTTTGTTAGAAATTTCTTGCTTGCACTTCTGGGTGGGAGACTCCAGTGCAGCTCTGAATGTGTGAAGTCTGAATTATATGATATGACACTCTTACTGGCACCAAACCTTTCTGATCGATGACAGATACTCAAACTTGATAAACCTTGTCACAGGGGAATTAAAACATAAACAACATGATTGAGATCGCAGACTGAAGCGCGGAATTAACTAAAATTATTATATTAAGTTATAGGAATAATATGACTTGAGGGGAACGTGATAAATAACTTTAAATAAAATGTAATCGCATACATTAACTAATGTTTTTGTTAATCTGATATATATTAAATGTAATTGGCATAGTTTAAATTAACCGCGAAACAAACGCTTTATGGTATTTCCAGCTACGTAGTAAGGGTTCGGGGTGCCATAATAGTGGCATTATAAGGGCCAATATGCCTTTCTGATTGAAGTAATGCGATAATCTACTTAAACAGAACAATGCCTAAAGTTTACAGTAGCATTAACAGGGGGTCTTTAATTATATAGAGAAAAAAAACAATTATCTGAAATTCGTGATGCAAGCGTACTTTACAGTCCATTGTATCAGTGGTGTCGTGTAAAAATTAATTTGTACAAATACAAATAGAACATTCATTTATTGTGCTGCCTGGATACAGCATGCTGAATTATTGCTTAGGATGGTTATATTTATATCAAACGTATTTATGGAACGACTGGAAAATGTGTTTTTACAATTTTACTCCCCTTCGCTTCAAGACTGAAGTTAATCGATCACTTTATAATTGATAATCTGTGCAACCAATGAAAGATTTGTCTCGCTTGACTGTACCCTCATTGGACGCCGCCTCCCTACACCCGAAGTCTTCAGTGACTTGGACCGTCCCATTTCACATTCATGATAGGGGTGTGTGGAGCTGATGCGCACAGAAAATGCTGCTGCACTGCGTTCTCGATTCAAATATTTTCCTTTTCTTACTGGAAGATGTGGATACGCAGAAGTATGCACGTTCACTTACATTAACTAAATACTTCTACAACTTGATACAAAGTCTACTTCAAAGTTCAATCAAAGAAAGCTAAACTTACTATTTTTGTTAAAATCATTATATGCAGGTCGTATATACAATGTCATCGAAGACATTTTAATGTATCCTATAGCCATCGGAATGAATTAACAGGGAATTACACCAGCACCCACGTGTTGCAAATATCAAATGTATTCCTCCCATATTTTCTCAGGTTTGTGTATTTTGTGTCATATTTAATAAAACCGAATTATTTAATGTATTACAAAAAGGCTGGACATACTAATCCACTAAACTCGTCGTGTCTTCATTCCTTCATTGCCACGCTAAATAAAATAATTTTATATAATATTAAGGTTACAATGAAAATCAAGCAGTTATGATCTCGGGAATCTGAAGGACACGAGGTGGCTATATATCAGTGGGAAATGCAATTTTCCTTACAATTAAGAGATCAATGCGCTAATATAAAACTTTAGAGGATGAAGTTCCAAGAGAAGGAGAAAGCAGAAAGACGCGCGGCTGTAAAATAGGCTACTCACTCCAGTACCAGCTTGGACACCGAATCCACTTTTCAAGGTTCTTTGACGTATTGATTCTCCCCTTCTGTGCGAGTTACTTGCTGTAGCCCATTGCATTGTGTAAGACGCGACCTGTTATGGCCACCACTACTTCCGGGTTTCTGCATTCTGGTCCAGATCCACTTCTCCGCTCCGTTCAAGACGCGCGACGTTGTGCACACACAGGAGGCAGCTCACACCATCGACAGTGGCTCCTTTAAGAAAAGCAACGCCAGAACTATCAGCCCACCTCCTCTTGATCTCATTTAGAGGCTATTGCATAAAAAAATCAGCCCATAAACTGAGAGTGATCAAAGATAGGACTAAGCTGGAATTTTGTGGGCATTTGAGAATTTACATTTAAGGTGTCACAGTCAGTGGAAGAGCCCGGCGGATCATCATTCATTCAGTACTTTTACAACCTCGCTTTTGATTGACAGCTGGAGTGGCAAAAAGCCATGAGTCTCTAGTTTTGTTTGAGGGGCATTTTTACACTGGCTCGGAAAAGAAGACGCGTTTCTCTCCCTGCCGTTGTCCCGAGAAAAGCGAAGGAGCTAACTGCCGCGCTTCATCTGAACTTGAGTTGAAGGACTGGCTTCGTCGTCCTCCTGAAGGAAATATAAGGAATTCTAAATCTTGCATTTGGAATTTGCGTTTTTTTTTTAAATCTTCACCCTGGCCTCTTAGGGGATATATTTAAAGTTAAAGGAAGAAGAGGGAGTGAGGCAGGCCGATGGCGCAAAGGGTACGTACCTTGAAAAGTTTCTGCAACTAAAACGTAGTTGCTGTGACATCGAAACGTGGCCGATGACAGAAAAGAAAACTTTCCCTTCATTTGTAAGACATGTTATCCCACTTTAGTGAAGATGGACTTTCCATGCCTTGACTTATGTGCCCGTCTATTTATTTGTGTTTAAAACACAAGTGAACACCGAAAGGCCATGCGCATCAAATCATTTCCAAATTAGTCATGACGTATTTTCACTGGAAAGATACCCTGAAAAACCGAGAACGATAATAATAATAATAATTCTTCCATTGTGATTAGCATCACCTCACCAGGCTTAATTCGTTATGACCTTTATTGACCGTAATAGTGTTGTAAGGTCTTTTTACACATTTAATGAATTAATGCAATCTATTTCGTGATGTAAAATTAATTGCAAGAGTCTATTTCCACGTATTTATACTTTCAAAGTTGCTTTGTCATCGATATAGCTAAGGATAGTTATTTTATCGTCTTCCTGGCGCTTTTGTGCATGCATAATGCGTCATACTATTTAAGGTTTATGGTTTGACAAGTTTTTCATAATAATTACTTTCGGACCTATATTGAAATTAAACGCAGGCAAATATAAGAAGTCAACCACTTACCAGTCGTACTTAAACCATTTTCGTTTGAGGGTAAGGAAACGGCAGTCACATGCTAGCGATTGACACTTTTATGGTTTTAGGGCAGAAATGTGTTAATTCCCTTTTTCCCACTTTCACTGTAATTGCCGTAGCACTTAGGGTATCATTATGAACAATTAGGTCTACTTAATTAATCGAAATTTAAAATAAGTAGGCCTCCGAATTATTATTTTTGATATGCGCACTGCCTATGCATAAATATATAACCATGTGTATAAAAATATATAAGATTTTAAACATTCAGTTTTTTATTGATGATATCACTACTCGAAAACCAAAATTAAACAACGTTTCAAGACTGCATATTCAATATATACATGTAGTACTACACACATCTTCGTGAGGTTATTCATTTTTCTATTATTATTTAGTTATGTAACACTACCTAGAAAATATAGGAAAATATTGTAACACTTGTTTGCCCACGTGCATTTGATTTAAATGTTCACGAAATACATTAGAAATTCACACGGTCCACGTGATTGATTCTTATTGTCATTTTCCAACAGTTGCACATAGAACCAAATAAAACTGTGTTATAAAATAGGCCTATATTTGTTTAACATTTACGCACGTAATTCTTAAACAAAAAATAATAATAATAAAAAGAGAATCTTCTTTATTCTCATTTAAGTGTTTATGTATCTAATAATTAAAACTAAGACGAGCTGTGTATTTGTTGTGTACAGTACGAAGATCTTCCCCATTATGGAATGGACGGAGTAGGAATCCCAACCACAATGTATGGAGATCCTCACTCCGCGAGGTCTATGCAAGCGGTTCACATGAACCACGGTCCCCAGCTGCACTCGCACCAGTACCCGCACACGGCCCACACTAACGCCATGCCGCCCAGTATGGGCTCTTCCGTCAACGATGCTCTGAAAAGGGATAAAGATTCCATTTACGGGTAGGTTTATTTAACAGTAAAGTTTATATTATATTATCAATGTACTCCGTTAAAAAAAAGAAAAAAAAAGTTTTTTGTTTGTTTTCATTTTAGATGTCTTAGATGTTTCAGGATTCCATACAGTCGAGAGGGAGGCTTGGGGGAAAATGTTAAAAAATATTTCAGCCGAGACTGAAGAAACGGCTACAATGTGGTTTTTAGATTTTTAATTTAGTCATCGTTGATGACTTATATCGATTACTCATTGTTAGTTATTCAAGAATATGTTCTTACATTTAAACTGTAGTTTGACTGATTGACTTGTTATTACTTACCTGATCCTGGGAAGTAGACTGTTGGTAGTTGTTCTACATGATTGAGAAATATGATCGCGAGTTTTAAAAATATATCTTTGACACATTGACAATGCGTCTGTTGTAGTTTGTGGGTTACACAACCACTTTGTTACTATGATGCACTTGATTATGATATAAAATATCACAAACCACTAATATGTTTTAACCAGATTATCGAATAACTATTCGTATATGAATTTACCTATTAGAAAATCAAATCGTACTTTTGATGACTTTTGAAAAAATATTCTTTAAATATTTAAATAGTGACAGGAATACAAAACTCGCCAGATTCATAGCTATGTTTGCCGTGATTTGATACCGTATACATGTGTTTTCAGTCCTGAAATGACATCGTTTGATCATTTAGAACTCTGATTTATTAAGTAGGCCTTCACATCAAACGGAGTATTTCAGGACCTAAAACGTGGGTACCGGGATGACTGGCAAGTTAAGTACGGGGGTAAAAGTTGATACACACAACGACTTCATGTGGTTTCAAACAACTGTTTTGTTATAATGAAGAACTCTTTTGTGCATAACTAGTAAAATGTTTGCTTTTTTTGTTTTATAGGTTATAGTTATTGTTCTTATAATTTTGTTGTATGCTTGTACCGGCTGTTTATGTAGTCTAAACGAGCGCTGTACAATTTAGAAAACGGTTGCAAAATAGTTAGCCTTTTCTTTTCTGATTTGCTGCTTATTTCTCTCGTGAGCGCCCAGTGACGTTTATGATTGTATTTTATTCCAGGCACCCCCTCTTTCCTCTTCTAGCACTTATCTTTGAGAAATGCGAATTAGCGACGTGCACGCCGAGAGAACCCGGGGTTGCGGGAGGCGACGTGTGTTCGTCGGAATCTTTCAATGAGGATATTGCTGTGTTTGCAAAACAGGTTAGCCTACATTATAAGCTATTGCACGTTTAGGATTTGATGATAACGATAATGTACTCACAGAATCTGTGTCGGTATTTTTTTTTCAAAATATATGATTCATAACGTTGTTTAACACTATATGCATACGTTGCAGTGTTCCAGTGCGTGTGCGTGTTTATACATGCCGCACACACAGGCGTTTAAATCCACAGACACCAACTCTTTTCTATGGGACTAAATTGCAGTGGGACAATATTGTGAATTCGACTATATTATAATCGTTTATTTTTTGTTTCATCTCATATCCTGATTATATGATAATGGCGATATTTCTCCTGCTTTAGATTCGAGCAGAAAAACCTCTATTTTCATCAAATCCAGAACTGGATAATTTGGTAAGGATGTAATTGATCAAATGCACCAGGATTATAAATACTGTATTGTGATGTTAATCAATTTTAAGCTGCAATCCCCAGAAGTTTTGTTACAATGGCTGTTCATGGAAGTCACTTAGTTTCAAGATAGTTATCTGCACAGATAACCGCCTTGGCAGATGACAAAGATACATTGGATATATGACCGATGTTGTAAAGACTTTTTAATGATTGTTACTCACTTTAGTTGTTTATTTTTCTAACGTGCGAATTACTTTGCTTATTACATTATCAGTGTAGCAGCAACAGTGACGACGGCGACGTAGAAAACAACAACAACGACAATAATGTAGTTATTTAGATAAGAGTTGTAGGCAGAATCTTCCTTATCAAACGTTGCATAAAGAGTGATTGGTGTAGAGCAAACTATGAGATTGACGCCTTTATTTTATCACAATAGTTTATTTCTTTAATTTTTTTCAGATGATACAAGCAATTCAAGTTTTACGATTCCATCTCCTGGAGCTGGAAAAGGTAATTTTCGTTCTCTGCCACCGTCCAGCGTTACAGTTCAGGCCTTTGGGTTACATTTGCATAAATGTCTTTTTTTCTGGTCGGTTGTAATTAGTGTCAAAATCAATCTTGGCGCCTATTTCTCTTCCGGGTTTAATTACAATTCATGCTGCTTTAACAGAAGCAGGTACCATTTGGTCAAACTCTCAATTTTAATTCTATAATGCTATTTCTTGAAATGTGTTTTTGTGCATTGAAAGTCATATGGTATTACAATAGATTAAGAAACAATTTAAAACTGAGAATTGAAAATACTATTTACTGTCACAAATAAATTTTAAATTTTAAAATATTGTAATGCGGGGATTCGAAATGTATGCTGTTTCTTGGAGAACTTTTAAAATCAACTCGTGTGAGTTTAACGAAGGGTCCAGTGATATTATTCGCTGATAACGTAACTTGGCTGTTTTATTATCAGTTAATATAAAATTATTGCGCTATTTCTAGAAATGGTTTACGCGGTAATACCACGGTTTTACGCCATATTATAATCCGAATGATGGGGTTCCATGGATAGTGGGTGGTAATGAAATAACTAGACGGAATTAAACAGTTTCCCTTAAATGTCACTCAAGCAGGTCATCGCTGTAATGGCCGCAGCGCCGCGAGCAGATTAATTTCTCACGGGCGTTGAGTCATAGCCCCCAGTCTTCTTGTCATTGTCAATTTTATTCGATATCTCTATTTTGGTAGAAAATAAAGTTGTTCCAAATTCTGGATGGGTCTGACCGGTAGAGAATGACTGGGCACCACTTTGGCACGTGTGAAAGATAGTTTTTGTGGCTCATCTCAGTTTTCCGTGCTGTCAATGTTGTCCTTTAAAGATCACTCTGACCTTGTATCTTTAGGTACACGAGCTCTGTGACAATTTCTGTCATCGATATATCAGCTGCTTGAAGGGGAAGATGCCCATCGACTTGGTCATAGACGACAGAGATGGTGGATCAAAATCAGACAGTGAAGAAATAACAAGATCATCGGGAAATATTGATCAGGTTTGAGGAGTCTTTTATGTTTCCTGCATTAAATGTTGGCTTTTCAGTTTTCTGGGTCGGTACTCTGCTTCTCTATTATTTGCATACGATTAAGACTGTTTTAAATTCCACTGGAAGGGAAAATTTTGAATAATGTGGCCGTTATTGCTTCATTAAGGCCTGATCCCGGAACCGACCTGGGGAGATTAGCTCGTGAAAGCATCGCTGTAAACTTGACCTGCTTCTTGTCGATTTTAATTTAGTCGTTTCTTTCTCTTTACCTTCATACCCATCTTCCATGTTAAACAAAAAGACATATGATCTGTCTATATGATTTTCAGATAACAAAATGCATGGTATTAAAATGTTCACAATTTAAAATCTCAGCGATATGATCCAAACTATTTAGAAAAGGGACTACGGTTCGGTGGCTACGAGTTTCTCCGGTTCACTCGTTGTCTTGTCAGTATTTTCCCTTAAAACACTAGCTCACATTGCGTACCCTAGGCTTTGTTCTGTATCTGCGCCTGGGCATATGCGCTGCTGTTTTTTTCTGTCCAAATATGTTTACGTTATATTCACTACGAATTTTAAACATATTTTTTTAAACCCTTAATTATATATATGGCTAAAAGCTAAAAGCTATTCTCCCCGATTTAAACGCAAGTTGTGTGCAGATTTACAACTTTTAAGTGACAATTTAAATAATTTACTCACGGGTTTTACTAAATATAATTTTGGGATGGCTGGCATATAAGAATATCTACAGTAAGTGAGTGTTTCAACTAAAATGATTGCTTACTACACACTTACATGAATAGTAGTGAAGCGATCGGACTAATATATTTAAATCGGTTAACTTCGTGTGATCGGCTGACCATCATGTAAACTAAGGCGAAAGTGGAACGGCTCTTCACTGCTAGTCGCTTAGTTGTGTCATGACTCTTCCAAGTCACTTAAGATTTTAGTTTTCTTAATTCGTCATGATACTGTGTATAAAATATTTAAAAGTACATCCATTGTACATTCTCTTTGTACAAAGTTTCTTTGTATAGTAATTTTTACGATGTTTTCTGTGTGTCACATGTGGGATTGAAGGGAAAGAAACTGAAGTTGATAGAAATAGACCTAGTGAGGGCCCCAGGGCTCCAAGGTATGCGAAGCGATCTGAGCAAATTATGTTGTGCTTAGGGGCACAGAATCGGATCTTTAATTGGCTTTAAGATGAAGACATGCCCTAATTTCCCCTAACAATATGCCGACACGTAGCCTAAATATGGAGGCCAATGTGTTATATGTTTACAGGATTAATTTTATGTAGCCCTAAAATATATTAAAATTAAGTTAACCTTGCATTGGCAGGGGAAGTCAAAACTTATAAAAAACATAGATGGTAGATGATATCCAGGCAAGGCTATGGCCTATTAGAAATCTTATGAAATTTATATATATATATACACACACACACACACACACACACACACACACACACACACACACACGCACACACATACACACACACACACACACACAATTAAACAGCCATTACATTATGTATTTGTATATGTGTGTGTGTGTGTATATATATGTATATAAAACATATATTACATGAAATTTACCATAATGTGTGTAATAAATGTAATGTAATGACCGATTTAAGATGCATATATATCAGATTAAAAGCATGTTTAGCGACTTCACTGGGAATGAACTGTTTTGTGTACATTTTAATAGCCGGCTACCAGCAGATTATTTTTTTTGTTTGTAGTATATTACAGTATTGTTATCTGGCTTGTGTCTGTCGTTGTTAAGGAGGACATTCCTAACAAATTTGTGCCTTGTGTGCATTATCTTCTTCCATATGTATTTTTAATTTATGCCCTCGGGCATAAAGTCGAACCGGACTGGAAACGAGTTCTTTGTTCAAATTCTCAACAACGATAACAAGAGGGAGAAGGGAGACTCGTTTATTCTTAAACCAATTTATTCAAGCAAGGAAACTGTAGCACAAAAGTCCACATAAAAGTTCAGCCGATATATTAAACTCTCGGGCCTATCGTCCGGCCGTCTTTTATCGCATTTAACGAGAATGTTGTATTATGTTGCTCTTTTCTTCTTTTTCTTTTCCTTTCCAAATGTTAAATAAAGTTTAGAAGCCCTGTAGCGGCGTGAGAGACGCAGCTCATCTCCCAACGTAAGGAGCGCAGCGCGACTAGCTTAAAGGTGAAGAAGTCTGAGACTTCGCTTGTTGTTCAATGCGGCGGAGCCACTTTTAAATCACATTGTGTACTTCTGGCAGCGCTGATAAACTCGCCCCATCCCCGTCACACCCCGCCCCCCGGGAGCCCCCAGAGCCCCCAGAGCCGGAGTGACTGGTTAGCTGCTTAACCCTTTGGCTCAAGTTCATTGAGTATTCAGTCCTAGATCAGATGTTTGTGGGATAAAGCATTGAAATCTAAAACTCATACAGTCATGCCTACCAACTGATCTTACCTTGCTTTAACGATCAAATGTATTGTCAGATACGCCTGGGATGCCAGTAATTTAAATACTGTTTCTGTGAATGTGTCCGTCGTTAATGTGTTGGTTCCAAGTCCACACATAGTTTTCACTTGAGAGCGGAGTGGGAGGCATGTACTGAACAGGCCCGGCTGAGGACAAGGAGTGGTTCCCCTCAGACCCGCTCGCTGCCTGCTCCTGCGGCAGATCTGAGGGGTCACCAGCTACCGAAAGGGCTGATCCTACCATGTTATTACCTCTCGTACCTCTTGCTGAAGGAGAACTAGTGTTACCATCACTGTTCACTTTGTTTGTTTGCTGGTGTTGCAGTGTTGCAGTTTTTGGCATTGGGCAAGTACTAAAGTAGCGGATTGTGGTTTCTGCCATTATTGACAATACCTAAAAATATTGCTGAGTGAAAATTCTGGCTAAAGAACAGGATGGGGAGCGAGCTGGGATTTCATATCTAGGCTTCTGTGGTGACTGGTCTTGTTCTCGACCTGACGCCGCACTAGCGCCCCGCAGACGGGGCCGGTTGTACCAGGAACTAAAACCAGCGTCAGAAATCGAAGCACGGTTTTGATGAAACCCCACCTCGCGCGTGTCTTGTTTATGACGGCGACAGATTGTCCTTTTCGGGAAACGCTGGTGGGTGAGCGCGGCCCGCCTACTTCAGCCGCAGCTCGCCGTGTCTCGTCTGGAGCCGAACCGGGCTCTCTCTTTCCTCTTTGGCCCGCAGCCCTCCGTGTCCCTTGGCATGGGCGCCGTGCCCTCCAGGCCCTCCGTGCAGTTGATCACATTATGTTAAAATCATGAAAATAATTAGCAATAATGATCTCCTATATACCAGGGAGGCAGGGTTGGGAGCTTAAGTCTCCCCCTGCCTGGAACAATCCAAGGCTGCTTCTGAGGCCTCAACAAGTGGCACAAAGGGTTGACCACGTGACTCTCTTTTTCCCTCCTCATAATAGCCGGGGCAGAACAAGTGGGGGTGACTCTGATCAGTCAAATAAAAACAGACATTCAACACAGAGTGTGACTGAAATAACGGAATCCACCCTTGAATTTCCGACTCAACGTGGCCGCACTGTGAAACACTGGGTTACTGAATAAGGATTGAATTTTCTCCAGCAGTAACTTTTAAAATTAATAAATTAATAAATAAATAAAAAAAAAGAAAAAATTAAATTTGAAGTGAATTTTCCCATGTAGAAAACTAGGGATTGTTGAAGGGGAAAACATGTTTGAATGAAATCTAGCAGCTCTATTTTGGAAATTAATTGCATACAATTGTGTGTAT
>JAOYSI010000011.1:540191-554949 GCA_025775065.1 Hiodon alosoides
TATCCTTCTTTGTCTACTACATATCTATAAATATTAGTTTCAGCTACAATCACCACACTTCGGTTTGATTTAAACGAAAACAATTTTCTTATACTTCCTATAGCACCACTATTGCACAGTAAAGGAGGAGTAAATTATATGGGAGTAAGAGAAAGAAGGAGGGAGACGACTCGCGGCTAGAAAAACACGACATGATTCTAAATACAGTATTGACTCCCCTCGTTTGAACATCTACTCTGCCTAACGTGTTCTCTAACCCGTATTTGGCTCCCCCTCCTTTGTGAACAACTTGATGTAGTCCGAGGCATTGTGAAAGACTCGACCTGTTATGGCTACCACTACTTCCGGGTTCTGGCATTCTGATTCAGACCCACTTCTCTCCACCGTGCGACACATGCGCGCGCGCACACACATTGTACACACAGTCGGGCAGGCAGCTCGCAGCATCGATCGTGGCTCCTTTAAGAAAAACTAAGCCAGAAATATCACCCCACCTCCTTTTTATCTAATTTAGGGGCTTTTGCATTAAAAATCTGCACTGGAGCTGACAGTGATCAAAGAAACGAGAGAGCTAGTTTTTTTTTTTTGTGTATCTGTGTGTTAACATTTAAGGTGTCCCAACCAGAGGCACCGCACGGCGGACCGTCATTCATTCAGTACTTTGATAACCTCGCTTTAGATTGACAGCTGGACTGGGAAAAGGCTATGAGACTCGCTAGTTTGGTTTGAGGGGCAATTCAATACTGGTTTGGAAAAGAAGATTTGTTATCGCCCTGTTGCTGTCCTGCGGAAAGCTAAGGAGATATTTGCTGTGTTGAATGTTTTACCTTTAAGCTCAACTCCCAAGGACTGGCTTCTTCCCCTTGAAGGAAACATTAGGAATTTTCAAAATCGTATTTGGAGTTTACGTTTTCCCCCCCTTCACCCTGGCCTCATAGGAGATATTTTAAGGTAAAGGAAGAAGAGGGAGTGAGGAAGGCCGATGGCGCAAAGGGTACGTATTGGAAAAGTTCCTGCAACTCTAACATTGAAACGTATCTGATGACAGCGCTCATAGATAAAACTTTTTGCATGTTTCTATGTTTTTTTTTTTTTGTACGTCATGTTTCGCTACTTTACAGTATTCTGGAAGTTCTACGGCACTTGAAATGTTTATCTGTTTCCACGCACGCCTTTGCCTACACTGTACCTGGCAAACCTGTTAACATTAAGTATGTTTCAAAATAGTTAAGTGTCACATAGGTCATACAAAAAAATGTGAAGCTAGGCCACATAAAACTATTTCCAAGAAAACATTGAACTGATTTTTGTCATCACGTATTTGATTTTGATTTACTTATCAATTTTCTTGTGATGCTAATGTCTAAGTATTTTGTTTTTGCAATTTAATCGACTGTGCTGAATAGGGGGTATGGACATTAATAGCATTACTAAGAAATAATTTTAACTCTTCGCGTGGACCCGCAACTCTCGTCTCACTTTGAGCGGATATACACAGTCTATGTCGTCTACGCGTTGTCTACTTAAAAAGATTTATCTGTTTTTTTTTTTGTTGTTTTTTATTTTGATTTTTTTTGGGAAATTTAGTTGAAATTTAAGCAACACGCAAATAAATTCCTTATTTAAATCGTTTGCTTCTGAAGGCGAGACCAAAGCCGTGTACTCCAATGGCTTTTGTCGCCTCTTTTGTCAGCGGTTTTATTGCATAAATGTGTTAATTATTTTTTGTCACATTTACCGTTTTCTCGTCTCTTTCGGATGTCGTGATGAATAATTTAGGTATTCACATCACATCCCATTTCAACACAAATGGGTAGTCTGGAGATAAGATAATGCAAATGTCGTGTTAGATTCTAGATACTCTATTACATTTATTTATATCCATATTTAATAAAACATATCTGGGCGTATTGATAGAGTACATTTTAATATAGTTGAAAAACTCATCCACTTACTGAAAATTGATGACTGGCCAGATATTGTGTTACTTATACTATAACAGCGACCGTCTCTTTGAAATAGCAAAACAGTTTGAGAATTATTATTATTGCACGTAATGTTATTATTTTTATATTAAAAGATTTAAGACTTACGTCATTTTTGTTTGGCGTGATTAACAGAACATTCAGTAATTAGCCAATGATTCAGTAATTGAAGTTCTCAGATTAATAAATATGATTGTATTTTACATCATAAACTCAAGCAAGTCCTGTTGGTCTCATGCTACTGACGATACACGCAAAATGTGTATTATTATTTTTACTGTCTGCTTAAGTTTAGGAATAAATATTTATGAACTAGTGTTTAGTATCACTGTAGTTTGCTGCTCGGCTGATACAATGAATTGTATTGATGGCTTTGTATTTAGGAAAGCATTAGAACCTTTCTCAGCTGCGAACTTTTGCCACTAAATAAGAACTAGAGTACTAGGGCCACGCGCGACAGTTATTAACTTTTTAAATACTTTTCCAAAAGAAGTAGCCTCTGTTTTTATTTCCCTTGAAACAGTGTCCATCACATTATTTAAACAATTCCCTGTGTTTGTCGTGTGCAGTACGAAGATTTACCACATTATGGGATGGACGGCGTGGGAATCCCTACCACGATGTATGGGGACCCTCACGCGGCTAGATCCATGCAGGCGGTTCACCTGAATCACGGTCCCCAGATGCACTCGCACCAATACCCGCACACTGCCCACAACGCAATGCCGCCCAGTATGGGCTCTACCGTCAACGACGCTTTAAAAAGGGATAAAGATTCAATTTACGGGTATGTTTGGTTGACAGGTGTTGCTCGGCGTTAATGACGCAGAGGAGCAAAAACAACAACAGATAATTTATACGATTAAAGTGAGTTATGACGTTTTGAGGGAGTTTTGAAAGGGGAAAAGTTTTACAAAACCAAGGCACCGAGAGGTCAAGCAAATTACCTTTTCCATCATGTTGTCGGTTTCGTTTTTTAGTCGTTTGCAATTTCACTATTACTGTATTCATGATTCGTACAATTTTATCGCAAAATTAAAATTGTAATATTGTATTCGAATGAGTATCTGTAATATATAAAAACTACTCGGTTCATTTTTAATTGGTAATTAAGTTATATGCAAATTGTATGTGGGATAATGAAGCGTTCTAATACTGCTTCATTGTCCAATAACAAAACAAACAAACTAAAAATAAGATATTTGGGATGGCAATTACTACTACATTTGTTTGTTCTGTTTTGTCATAGTATTATAACTGTTTCCCTGAATTATACAGGGTTGTTACAACAATGGCGTTTACTACTAACTAAATTTCAACCTTTGGGGATAAAGGCGCAAGGAACTAAATTATACTGAGCGGGTTATGCGCCGATACAAAGTGAAGACTATCAGACTCGCTGCATTAACTATCCGTCTGAAGAATAACATGTTTAAGAGTGTTCTGCTGAAGCATGTCATATTTGTTGGGGAGTTGTGTATTTGTTTACTGCACTAAAATGTTTAGACAGAAGAGAGATACAGGGAGAAGGGGTTGTTGCACAAAATGGCCTCTAACACGAAGTATGCGTGCAGTTCTCCTATTATTCAATATTAACCACATAATAATTCCGTGGACTGTGTTGTCTAGTTGTCGAAGTTTGCAGAGCTTACGAAAAAAAACAAACCCATACGGCAAGCTAGGCACGGGAACTTGCTTTTCTCTGTCTCATTTAGACTTCTCCCCTGGCTCGTTCATTGAGGTTGACGATTATATTTTCTTGCAGGCACCCCCTCTTTCCTCTCCTAGCACTGATTTTTGAGAAATGTGAATTAGCAACTTGCACGCCGAGAGAACCTGGGGTTGCGGGAGGTGACGTGTGCTCGTCTGAGTCTTTTAATGAAGACATTGCAGTGTTTGCGAAACAGGTTAGATAAATGTGTTCGTAAGTCTGAAGTTTGAAGCCACTTGAGTCTACGAAAATATATTAATGAGATCAACTGTGGTATTCTATGAAAATATTTTATTGCGAGTGTTTTATTCTTCAGTCAATGCATGCCTCTAAAATAAATTTAGTTTAACATTTTTATAATTTAGTTTTTGGCCTATGGATGTTTATCACAATGACGTCAATAATGAGAAGGATTTACACGAGACGTTTAACGTAAAAAAATCAAGTAAATACACATATTGGTATGTATTTGGATTAAGTTATTTAAAAATCGCAGAATAGTGTATGTATTTATATGTATATATTTTGTCTTGATTTAGATTCGCGCAGAAAAACCGTTATTTTCATCAAATCCAGAACTGGATAATTTGGTAAGTAGGCTTACTTAATTGACTTAATTATACTTCAGGATTGTGGTTGAGAAGTAGAAATGGAGATTGATCTTCGTGTGTGGTTATTGTGGTCTTTTCAAACTGAGAATGTTTCCTAAAACGGTGTATTGTTTAAGGACAAGGTTTTTTTTGTTGTTGCGCCGAAGTCGCTCTGGGAATCAACTTTAAATCGTTTGTTTGATTCCATATCTCCGATTGTCACCACAGATCAGTCTCTCGCGTCGCAGGCCACGAGCTGTCAGGTGGCGTTGTAAAGCATATTTTCCCCAAATGGAAAGTTATATAGGCCTATGCAAATTCATTTGAACTTATTTTATAGACCCCAAATCACCTCTTCTGTGTTATTTTCACTCAGGCTAAAACCCAAATCGATTATTTACCCCGCCCTTGTTTTTCTGACCTTGTAATCAAATTGGTCAGTTCTTATAATAAAGATGCATTCAATATACATAATGTGCAATAAATAAATAAATGAATAAAAGTTGACAAAATGCTAAACAACGTTCTAGTAACGGTGTAGGCTGATTGAGGTCATAAATAATTGCCCATTTTAATTGTTTTGTTTGCTAAAACAGCAGTGCCCCGTTTCAATACAATTCGGCCCAATGCAGAAACGTGTGTAATGAATTTAAATTAATAATTGTGTTTTCGTTTCGAAGACGACATATACGAACTTGCTGAGAATACTTGCTCGAAATTAAATTTGAATAAATTCTTATAATCTAATGTGTTGACTTGTGTATTTGTGGAGTTTTTTTTTTTTTAACACTTGAAATGTGTGTGTTTTCAGATGATACAAGCGATTCAAGTATTGCGTTTTCATCTGCTGGAGCTGGAGAAGGTAATTTTCCCTCACTTACTTGCCGCTGTTACAGTTCCGACCTATAGGGTGCATTTGCATAAAGGGTTTTTTTTCCTGGTCTGTTGTAATTAGTGTCAAAACCAATCTTGGCGCCTATTTCTCTCCCCACTTTAATTACAATTCAGACTGCTAAAAAAGGACAAGATAGGGTATCCCTAAGTAATGATTTATATTTCGCGATGTCTTATTGTCCTTTTGAGCGTGATTTGGGAAATTGAGTTCTGACACGCATTATGTAAGCCTATATGTACATACAATGAAGTCATTTATGATTTTATTTTAAAACACCTTTTAAATCAGTAAACGCGTGGAAAGTAATTATTTATTAGGTCATAGGTTATAAATGCAGCATTTTAATAGAGTTAAGCATTTGCAGGTGCTGTATTGTTGAGTTAGATTACAAGAACATAAACGTTGCTTTATAACACGAGTGTAGCCTATAATCTATTTTTTTGGCGTTAAGGACAATTTTGGACAACAGTGATACCAAATCATTCTGATGACGACGGAATGTCGAGAAAAGGGGTAGTAATTAAATAACTACAAAATTAAATTGTTTACCTTAAATGTCACTCAAACAGGCCGTCCCTCTAATGGCTACAACCAGGGGAACGTATGCATTCTGCACGGGTGTTGAATATTTTGTGACCCAGGAGTCGTCTTGTCACTGTCAATTTTCTTCGATATCTTTATTTTGCAAGAAAGGTGTTTGTTTCGAACGATTGCAATTCACTTACGCCGTTTTAAGCCGTTTATTTTTGGTTGCGCCTGTCTACGTCCTGTTGTGCACCCTTTATCATAGTTTATTTTGTCGTTTTGTGTACAGGTACACGAACTTTGTGACAATTTCTGTCATCGGTACATCAGCTGCTTGAAGGGCAAGATGCCAATTGACTTGGTTATAGATGACAGAGAGGGTGGATCAAAATCAGACAGTGAAGATATTACAAGATCATCGGGGAACCTTGATCAGGTACGTGGCGTTTTTCCTCTCTGTGTGATTTGCTTGCCTCCTTTGTGTCGTTAAAGTATTTCTGTAAAGCATTGAAATGTAGGCTGGAGTTTTGAATTATACCGCTGGTTCAAATTGTAATTCCCAGGAACCTATTTTTAGAGTAGAGACTCTGGCGGAACACTGCAGCTGTTTGTTGTTTTTTAATTTTTAAATTAATTAATTTATTTTAACTTTAATGAAATGATATGCATTTGTACTTAACAAATTGACATCGAAAAGTATATACAGTCTAAGTTTGGTCGTGCAAGAGGTAATGTCAGAGAATTTGGGGAGATATCTCAGATCCTACTTTTTGTCTTCGACTCGCCGATTGCTATTCACGGCTGCAATCTTAAAACATTTACCAACTTTGGTATAAAAAATAATGGCAATAAACATATTTTGTGAGTTGCGGAAACAACAGGTCCCTTCGAATAAGAAAAACAACGCATACAAAATCTTACCATTTATTGGGTAAAAAGTTAGTTCAGATTAAATTGATAAATTTAAAAAAGACTACATGGTTGACTGACGACACGCTGTTGCTATAGGACGCTGTAGATTATGCAGTTCACCGGCCGTGAAGTGAAAAGCTAGGCGTTAACGGTATTTCCATTCATTATTTAAACGGTCGTCCTCTGATTATCCACCACAGTGTTAATAATTTAATTATGAGAATGCATGAAAAAAATACCAGGTAAAAAGTCTTATATATATATATAGTATAACAAAAGTTAGACATCAGTACACCTAACTGGACATGTGTGGCATCTTTGAGAAATTAACATCACCGATATACTATGCGGTCTACACTAACGTCCTTACTGAGAAAACACCGACGTATTTAATTTCTGTGGCTTAAATTTGATTGTACTTACGAGTAATCAATAGACATCGAGTGAGACACTATTTTTAGGTTTCAAGTTATATAAAGCTATCTGAATAAATTATAATGTTCTTCGGGGGCTAGATCGTTAATTTACTTATAAAGAGCTGATTTCTCCCTAGCGGGCCAACATAGCACGCTATTTTAAATAGATATTGTTCCAGTAATTTTCGATGTTCAAACGAACAAAACAGTGCTGTATTCTTTATTTTTATTATATAAGTTATATTTGATTTGACCAGCACAGGAAGCAGGCATTATATTATGCCACATAAAGAACAAAGTTTTGGCAAAAGTTGCTTTGCAATTGCTTTATGGTCGACAGCTAGTTGAAAATGTATATTTATTTTTGTATTTTAATCATGCAATATAAGATATGAGCCTAGTGTCTTTGATTTTTGGGAAATGACACTACCAAGGATTTAAAATCTATTATTATCTTGTTCCCTGTGTATTTTTAATGTATGCCCGAGGCATGGAGTCGATTTGGACTAAGAAAAAATGTCCTTTGTCCAAAACTGAAATAATGTTAACAAGCAAGAGCGGTCTGGCGTGTGTATTCACCCACCGATTTAATCAGGGGTAAAAAAAAAAAAAAAAAAAAAAAGAGAAGAGAATTATACATAAATAATAATAATTTTAAAAAATTCACACAAAAAAGCCTGATGCTTTATTAAATTCTTTATTTAAAAAAAAAAAAAAAAAAAAAAACTGACCAGGGACGTAAGAATTTGTACAAATCGTGCATTGAGCCAGTTAATGTGTCCCCTTTTTCTCTCCCCGAATGTTTTAATAAAGTTTGTTATGATGGGAGTAACGTCCTGGCGATAGACACAGGGTTACTCCCTGCTTAAAAAGAGCAGGGAGTAAAAAGCCCAGGCCCTTTCTCTGTTCCTCCACGAATGCAGCCAAGCCAGTTTTAAATCATGTGGTCTACCTTAGACGGCGTTGATAAATGCAGAATCCCCCTAGGTGCTGTGTGAGCCGGTGTGACTGGTTAACTACTTAACTCCTTCACTCCCAGGTTGTCGTGGCACTCATCTCTTTTAGCACAATACTTGTGGATATATATATATATAGGTCTGTCTAATGCTTTAAATTTTTCTAGAATTCAAATAGAGAAGTCTGTGTCCTCTCATTCTTCCCTTTCAAGAGCTAAAGCTTTGGGTTGTAGTTTGTGCTTACACAAGGCTCTCCTCTGTATCAACCGGTTTAAGTGTTCACTGAGTGCAAGTGTCTTAACGGCGAGAAAAGTCTCAACGTCTCCCGAAAAGCGCCTCTCCTTAATTTGAGACTAATATGGTCGCAGCCCCTGGTGGTGGTTGTGATGTTGCTACTTGGATCTTTGTTAGAGGGCATTTTAACGCGGTGTAACGTGGTGACCACTTGAGTCTTTGAATACCGAGTTGCAACCAAAAACAGGGCCTACACAGTTGACTTAATTTGAAAGGAGTATGGGGAGTGGCATGCTAATTAGCTAAGTAACTAAAAGACTTCTGAATTACATTAAACCTCTGTATTACATGCTTCTGTAATAGCACTGAAAAAAACCAAAAAAAACTAAACTAGGCCTTCTGTCTACTAAAGGAGTTGTGTAGATTTTTTTAGTTGTTGGTTACTCGCGGTTACTGGAGTGTACTGAAATTTCCTCAGCAGCTAAATTGTGCTTGCTTTCAGTGCTGGAAAGGGTTTGAAAACATGTGTCCAGCCATCCGTGTTTAAATTGTTGTTCCGGATCAATATTGAGGATGTTTTGTAAGGGGGTGTGCGTACAATGATAATTTTCACCTAATGACAATGTGTAATTATCGGCGTTATGGTGTTCGGGTGCCAACGGAAAACAGGATTTAGCGTAGATACGCTGTTAATTTGTCACAGGGACCTTCACCGTGTTCAGGGTCTCACTCAGAGTTGCCTATTCCTGACTAGTAAAAAAGTTAGGTGAAAATTGCTCCACACAAATGGCCGGCAAATGCATTGAAATCAATGGCAGATGCACGGAGCCGTAAATCTTCGGCCAGTGTTTTCCAAAAAGCACCCCCTTTTTTTTTTTCAGCCCGCGCGGCGCAGAAAGAGGGGCGTAAATAACAGACTTCGGCCTTAGTGAGGCGATATGGAGGCACCTCTGTGGCATTCCTCTTCGGACGCACGCGTTCCTCCGGCGGCAACGCGTGGCGATGTTTTTGTTAACGTCTCGTTTTCCTTTTCCAGCGTGTGACGGCAACTCATTATCATATTGTCTCATGTATAATGAGGCTTTTAATGGCCAAGAATGTGTCCTCGACCTTGTGTAAAATACAAGACCTTGACATATCGCATTGGCATGAATGGAAGTAAGTAATGCGCAGTGTGTCATTTTGTAGTGACCCTCACTTTTTGTGTCACTCTTTACAGTTGCCGCTCTGAATAAATAAACTTTTCTCAATTTTGGCGCAGGCAATCGCACGTATATTACAACGCTTAAGTTATATTCTCACAAATCGATTCAGACAGCATGCTATTTTTATAGTGTTTATCGGATTGAAGTACTCTGACACCAGTGTAAAGTCCCCCAGGGGTGAACTCCCATACTCTTTAAGGGTTCCACGAGTGAGGCAGCCAATTTTCTGAAGGAAGACCCATGTCCGTCCCCTCTTCCTGATAGATGGAGATTACACCACAGAATGCAGGGATCAATAACACAGGAAAGGAAAACCTCATTTTAAATGTAAAAGTAATCGTCCGGTGTTTGTATGCGTAGACGGAAAATTGCTAGCTTTTATTACTGACATGGGAAAGGATGGGGTGTTATTAATAGCTGTATACAGTCACACGTAAACAATTATTCTGGTCGGCCGATGGCTCAGAGAGAACGGACATAGGCTCGTTAATTTCGACATATTGTGCCGTTAGGGCTGAGACTAGACCCGCAGTTAGTTCCGTCTCTCGTGCCGGTCGAAAACGAAGCGAGCCGCTGCTTTACTTCATTAAAGTGTTGTTGGCTCATCTGAATCGCCTGCATGTCTGTCTGAAGTCTTGCGCAATCTAAGTGGAAATTAGACATGCATGTATTTTTATGGGTTTATTTTTCCCAGTTCAGTATCCCCACTGCTTTTAGAAGCTCTGAATAACATGTTGTCACTGGGTTAGCAGAGATTTAAAATCCTGGCAGACATGTTTGTTTGTGGTGTTTATTTGTACTGAAAATGAAATCTTTTCTAGGCATTTATATGTAGCTTCAGAAGACGTGTAAGAGTAATGGTTGACAGCTAGCGACGTTTCTTTTTGTCAGACTGTCGGGTAAGAGTTGGCCAGTCAACATTTCTTGCATGAGCGCTTGTTCACTGTGGGCTGAGCTGTGAGAGCGAAAAGGGAGAGCCTAGCGTCCCACAATAAGACCAGACACAATGAAAATGCAATGAATTGGAATGCCTTGCCGATCATAGCGGAATCAGAATTTCCAGCAAGGAAGATCTTTTCACGGCGAATTAAGAGGCCAAGAGGAAAATGATAATGAAGAAAAACGGGGGCTAGGTGCCGATCGCGAATGCGCCTGTCTCACCTCGGCGGTACAGATTTATACTTCAGCCAGAGCCGTGCAGAATAGAATGTGGAAAATTGAATTTACTAAACAATTAGGCATTGAATCAATCTACATCCTGCACTGGAGGGTGGGAGAGAAGAAAATGCGAACCGGGGGAGGGGAAAGGGGGTTGAAACAGGGCTGAATAACATCCAAGCCAGCTCATTAGAGGGACAGTGAATATATCAAGTGTGTTGTTGGGTTGCAGAGGCACAGTTCTCAGTGCAGTCCTTCACCTCCAAAAACACAGAAGCTCCCGCCAGTCGCAGCAGCTAAACGCACTCACGTTGCTTATTTATAAATGTACGCCCACCAGGCCAGTTATTTGACCACCAGACCACCACGCCGGTTCACTCCTTGTTGAGGCTCTTGTGCACGGCTTGCCCTGTTCGCCGTGGCATTATGTTTATCTATTAATTACCAGTGAGATCAGCGATGGGCCGAAGTGTCTGGGGCATTATCAATCCACCGAGGGCACGTCGAAAGCCCCCCCCGGGCATTCCCGTGGGTCCAGGAACCCTCCCACTAACCTTGCTGGTCTTTTGTTCAATTACAGTTAATGCAACAGTTTTCCATTTTCCCCTTCTAATTACATTTTCAATTGGGATTTGTTTCACATCCAAAAACATCCCTTTTTTTTTTTTTTTTTTTTGTGCGCCGAAGCGCCAGGGCTTTGCGCCTGCCGTTCTGTGCCTCTGGGGTGCTGTACTATACTTTTAAACAAAGCACTGAATGAACGCGGTTTGCCCCTTTTCCAGGACCGGGGATGTGGAAGCTGCTGGTTTCTGCTTTAACCGTTTGACTCCTGAGCATGTGTTCCAGATTCAGTCTAGCAGCGTTTGTTTGGTGTGCTGCGTAACACACTATTTATATATTTTTTTTATCCCTTTAAAGAAAAAAAAAAAGTGCGTTTTCGGTAACTACCGTGAAACTCTCAGAATGCTAACGTGGGGGGGTTGGGATAATGGAATACAGCTAGTATTCCCCGGAAAGTTGGCTTATATACATAAATACGATAAATATTGCATTTATACATTTTATTTATGTTGTGGAATATGTTTTTTTAATATAGCTGAATATAAAAATACATACATATTAAATATTTGAATGCATAGATAGTCTTTACTCTTTAGTTAATTTATATATATATATATATAGCTAAAGTTAAATAAATATATATATATTTATTTAACTTTAGCTAAAGATTTTTTTCTAAATGTCAATAGCAACAGTGCCCAAACGTCATCTGCCATACAAAGGGGACCCTCTCACAAAGGGACAGAGCCACGTGCGAAAACAGACTTCTATTCCAGATCCGCGGTCCTCCCCGAATGTAAATACGCTGGCCTCTCTCCCCCTCACTGCTATTTCTCCCGTGCAAACGTGCAAACGCTTCGGCGTGCGATGAGAGGCAACATCTGTTTCGCGTTGAATGGTACAAGAAAGCCCTGCGTGGGTCTGAGTGAGAGTGGGCCGAGCGGGGCCATTGTCTGACCCACTTCTCATTATTCTCATGTCGGATCCATTTGCCGTGTGCCATTTGCCAAACAGCTGACACTCAGGGGCCCACTATAGACCTGACCCTGAGCTCTTTCTCATTAGGTTTTCCCCCTGATTCAGTGGGCCTATATATATAGGTTCTCGGACACACACCTTGCCTATCCAGAAGCTGACGGTTGCTCCTTCGCGCCGTCGCGTAATTTGGCTTGCGGCTCTCGGTGCTGTGGGATCCGTTGACACTTTAACAGTTAGTTTGGGGGTTTAACTGTATCTGCGACTATGGCGTATTTATCGCTGGTAATTTCTTCCTCTGCCTCTATGTCTCTCTCTCTCTGCTGTTGCTGAAGTGGTTGAATATCTGGCTGTAGTCCTCGTTTTGAACCGTGAAATTTGACTTGTGTTTCGAAACTTTCTTGTTTTGTCGTTTTTTGGATCAACGTAAGGTATTCCTAGCGTATCTATGGACACGGTTTAACGCAGTTGTCTGACGCGGGCATTGACGAGGAGCGGTTGTTATGTTTTGGGGGATAGTAAGTGAGATGCACCGGAGGGTTTCGTTTACCCATTGTGTCTTTGCCGACGGTCGATCTCCCTCCCTCACAGACTTCATGGAGCCGAGATCACGATGACACGGCCTCCATTCGCTCTGGCGGGACCCCGGGACCCTCCAGCGGGGGACTCACGTCACACAGCGGGGACAACAGCAGTGAACAAGGTAAGGCCCTTGGAGTTTGAGGTTTTTTTCTGCAGCTCTGGAGGCTTAGTAAAACTTGCGCGAGTCTTGCTCGAGTCTTGCTCGAGTCTTGCTCGAGTCTTGCTCGAGTCTTGCGCGAGTCTTGCGCGAGTCTTGCTTGAGTTTTGCGCGCGTCTTGCTTGAGTTTTGCACGCGTCTTGCGCGAGTCTTGCGCGAGAAGTGGTTTCTGGCACCTGCGTTCTTAGCCTTTCGGCCAGCAGAGGACTAGCATAGCTGGGATTGTTGGGATTGTTGCAGATCGTCTGTGAGGAGTCTTCGTTTTTGATTTCAGCAGTTTTAGGTTTTAAAAAAAGGAAATGTGGTATGAAAGCTGCAATTTTCAAAATATGTTTTTATAAATTTGTTTGTTTAAAAAGATGTAAAAGGCCATTTCAGATTTTCCGTAAGACAGAAGCCAATGACGTTTTTTAGCAAGTAGTGCTTAGATATTAAATAATGTGAGAACTTTTAAAGATCTTTCAGCCAACCTAGTGGTTATTGCTCAAACTCAGATCGAATACGATTCCCCAGATGTAGCTGTACACGGGTGTGTAGGCTCTTCTGTACACGCGTGTGTAAGCTGTGCCGCACACGCGTGTGCGCGCGGCTAAGGAAATGAAATGGCTGTTACGGCGTTGTGTGCACTTATCAGCTGGGTCAGAGCGTTTTCTGTCTCGGGGAATAGGCTCACACAAACCTGGGCAAAAAGCGAGCTGATTTATTATTGAAGGGGGATGTCGGGCTGGAGCCTCAGGCCTGGCCAGCCGGCAGGCTGAGCTGGATGAGAGCAGAAAGGACCACATTATGTTCTAGATGACTGAGCAACGATTTATATACCAGCGCTCTTTTTTTTTACATGAAGACGGAGAGCAGTAACAGCACACAGCCCGGTCGTCTGAGGCAGTCAGATGTCAGATGACTAATAGGCCAGACAGGAAGGCCTCTCTACCATTGGTCGCTTTAATGAGCACATATTGGGCAAAGTTTGGGCTTATGCTAGTGCTGACCTTTGCCCTTTATTGACCAAGGCTGACACTTCATTTTTCACATATTTCCAATTATTGTGTTTCTTTAATGTCACTCCTAGCTGACCTGTGTAGCTCCTGTCTGACAGTAAATAGGAAAATTGCCTGTCTTTGTTTTTTGCAAGAAAAATTGGTTAAACGTAAACCCATGTGTTTCTGTGTGTGTGTGTGTGTGTGTGTGTATGTATATACACGTGTTGGTGAGTGATTGGGTGTGTCTTGAATCCGAAATAATTTAATGTTTTTGTATTTATTCATTTTAAATATGTTACAACTGATAAAACATGAAATGCATGGCACAGACATGCAGTGTAGTGCAGTATACTAAAATCTCATTTATCCTGTAGTGTGCAAAGAATATACGCAGGAAGGCGAGTTTACGTTATTTTGTAACTCTGTTTGACACTTTTTCTTCCAAGCCGATAATAGGTTTTATTTTTATATAAAATATTATATTGTTGGATCACGGAAAGCTGGCCTTGCTTTCAGTCCTGACACAGAGGCTAGCTTCTCTGCAGAGTCTCTGCCCTGCCTGGCCATGCACACCTAATAAATATCACTGTCTCTGTCTTCCCCTTCTCTGATCTTCTCAAGCATGCAAAACCAGAAAGAGGCTTCTCTGCTCTGTCTTTTCCCCCAGTATTCCCTGAGACGTACAGCGTGCACGCTATTGGTTACTTTCTAAGGCTGTCTGTCTGCTGCAGGGATATTTATGTTGTCCCAGGTTCCTAGGCTGAACATATATATATTTATTCTTATTACAGTTTTATTCTCTTAACAGTTGCAATTTGGCTTTCATTCTCTGGGGGGGCGGGGGGGGGGGGGGGGGGGGGGCGGGGGGGGGGGGGGGGGGGGGGGGGGTGGGGGGGGGGGGGGGGGGGGGGGGGGG
>JAOYSI010000011.1:557144-570534 GCA_025775065.1 Hiodon alosoides
GAGACGGAGAAGAACAGTGAGAAGGAGAGTGGTATGGAGTTAGAAGGGGATTGGGTCAGAGAGTGAGACGGAGAAGATGGGGAGAGAGAAAGAAAGCAAGAGAACTTAAAGGACAATTTTGTGAGCCTGTTTTTACATTTGGTTAAAATTCCACAATTGGGTGTATCCATGGCAACACCTGGTGATATTATCTCCTGATATACTAATTTACTAATTCTAAGGTGCGTATATAATCCTGTCAAGAACAACAGTCAAAGCACAAAACTTTCATTCCAAAATTACATTTTTCTTTTTTTTAAATGAATGAAATAAAAACATGTGTTATTGACTAAAAAGACATGGTGTTTAAGACGTGAAGGGTTATCAAGATGATACCATTTAATTAAATTTACAATCACTAAAATTGTATCCAGGATTTTAATACTCCTCTTTCATAACCGTTTGGGGTGTTTTTAACATTGATTATGTGATTCAAAATAAGTCCTGTTAAAAAAATTACAGAGTTGGCATAAATACTCCAATGAAAATGAAATACCGTTTTTAAGGAGCCCATTCTCTCACATTCTTTATCACACACATTGTCATGAAATCACTGCTTTAAAGATTAAATAAAACATGCTGGAGGGTATACTGCTACAGGTGGCTGATGGATTATTGTTTAGAACACAGCATGAGGGATGATTGTGTGTAGGTAATGTTTATGCATATATTTATAATTTACTTGGATACACTTGAATATTCACAAACTGGGCTGTGTCTGCTGGTAAACCGGATTCATTTCGCTACCACAGCTAGTGACCTGGCTAACTGGAGAGGAGAGGGGTGTTAATGGGCAACTGAGTGTGCGAACCCTCTGTCTGAGTTGGTGACGGTCTTCGTTACGCGAACCTGATCACGTGGGGACGGCTGGCCCTGAATACTGCAGCTGCGCAGTGTGATCTGGAGGATGCTACGTTTAGCATGTTCTTCACCTGCTTGGTCACCGCAGCTGTTGTGGAGCACACAGTCGGGCGCGCAAGAGCAGCGGCAAGCTGGAGATCGGAGAGCGTCCTCGCGGTCCACTGGAGCTGCTCCACGACAGCGCTGGAACACAGCAGTGGGGAAAGGAGAGGCCTTACCGTACAAGTGTGGCTGAGGGCCGGGGCTTTGATCTGAGAGTAAGGGCGATCAATGGGAGGGTCATCGGGTTTCAGCGCAGCCCAGCCCTGCCTTCATGATGGAATTTAATAATGCCCTTAAAGACAGTGTTGGGGAGCTCCGGATGGATTGTTTTGTCAATAAGGCTGCTTTTACCAAAGTCTTAAAAGCAGGAAGAGTGGAGTGCGAGCTGTGCGGCGGGGCTACATTAGAAAAACAGTGTCCTGTTTCCCTGCTCACTCCGTCACAACACACTAAAACAGAAATAAAGAAAACTGGGTGTCTGGCATGCTTCACTTGGATGACAGATAGTCACGCCCATGTGGAGAGGCTCAAGCCTGTTCAGGAAATCAACACGGTATTTTTGTTTTTTTGTTTGGGATCTTATTTGCTGTTTAGTTGCTCACCCTTTTCCAAATTGACTTACACAGTTTGCAATTTCTACATTCTTCCATTTATACTGCTGGATATTTTACTAATGCAATTCAGGTTAAGTACCTTGCTCAACACCTCTCAATAAAAACCCTGTCACCTTAATCACTACACCACCAGCTGCCCTGATACACAAAGAACAACAAGGATTTGTGCGTAACTGTGTATACACCAGCGCTAAAGTTATTACAAGTTATTAAAGTTAAACAGTGGTAACACAGTCAGAGCAGTGTAACACAGTCAGAGTAGTGTAACACAATCAGAGCCGTGTAACACCTTCAAGGCTTTGTAATACAGCAGGCGAAATCTTAGAAGATCTGAGCAGTGTAACACAATCAGAGCAGTGTAACACAGTCATTCAAGAAACACAGCTGGAGCGCTGTACTCAGAGCAGTCTAAGATCAGATACATTTTTTGTTATTGTGTGTGTGTGTGTGTGTGTGTGTGTGTGTGTGTGTGTGTGTGTGAACTAAGGTGTTGTTAAAATTGTGTGATCATAAGGGCTGTAAAGACAGTTGTCCACATTTATACTTCTGTGGCGAATCTCCATCAGTTTTTCATGACTGAAATGACTGAAAATGCAGCACTACCAATAACAACAACAGAGGTGGTCTGCACAGTTTATTGCTCTGGGTCACAACCTGAAATTTCAGGCTGGAGACAGCATTAAACAGAGCACCCTGAGACCAGGCAAGAGGATTGCTCCGGTACAATTTTCCCTCGATTAGCAATCATTCTGTTGTGAACCTCTCTGTCAAACTGCTTCAATTTCTCAGATGGAGGTGAGATGTTAATTACATTGTTTTAGCAAAGTGTCAATCAACTGACTTTGGGGATTCAGGAGATGAGGCGTAGATGCTTTACATTTAGCTCACATTATGGAGGGAGAACCGTGCTTTTAGTAGGTCAATCAATAAAACTACAGTGGTAGGCTGAGTACCATTATGGACTTGTATTCCTGACCAATTTTAAAAATCCAGCACTTAAGAGAGTGTCTGCTGCTTCTTAGACAAGTCCTCGTCTCGTCATCAGATGTTGACAACTGTATCACCAGGATGTTGGGATATAGGGACCTTGACACTGGGCACCATGGAAATGGATGAAAAATCTAAAGAGCTTAAAATAGCCTGCTATGCAACATACTGCTTGTACTGCTTGTAGTGTATCACTTTTGATTGTATTTTTGCTGTTAGTTAGAGTCGTTTGTAAGGGTTGAAGCTGTGGTTACAGAAGCATCTATGAGCTTGCTTTCTTCCCAACTGCACCTGTGTGTGTGGTGAAGGCTATATCTGTGTGTGGGTTGAATGCTGTATCTGTGTGCATGTGGTAGAGACTCACCTGTGTGTGTGGTGAAGGCTATACCTCTGTGTGTGGTGAAGGCTATACCTCTGTGTGGGGTGAAGGTTATATCTCTGTGTGTGGTGAATGCCATATCTGTGGGTGGGATGAAGGCTATATCTGTGGGTGGGATGAATGCTACATCTCTGTGTGTGGTGAATGCCATATCTGTGTGTGGGATGAATGCTGTATCTGTGGGTGGGGTAGGGTGAACGCTACTTGTTGAATGAACAACCATCAGTAATCATCTACATGAGCTGGATATCAACCTAGTGTCGTTACAAAAATAAGAAAATGTGATTTAGAAGGTTGTGAGTAGGAATGCAGAGAGCAGTATCATGCTACTACCACTCCAGGAGGTTGGACTTACTCCTAATAGGCATATCAGTGACAACTTCATCAATGACTCTGTTAGGAGTGTCTGTGATGATTGCACCACTGGCTGTTAGGTATATCTGTGATGATTGCACAACTGGCTGTTAGGATTATCTGTGATGATTGCAGTACTGACTCTGTTAGAGGTATCTGTGTTAATTGAAATGCACAGGAGAAGGGGAATTGTTCACTAGACATGCTGAAGATCGGCACAGCAGACTTAGAGAAATAGCGACTGTTCTGAATAGCATGTTCTTGGTGGACATTCCTCGCTATTTCTGAGCTTGCCTTCACTTTTATGTGGTCTTGATTTTTTCTTTTGTTTATAGCCTGACCCTACAAGTGCAGTGGTATTGTGCCCCCTATTGTCAGGCAGGGAGAAATGTCTTCGCATTGAAGCAGAAACTGGGCAGGCCATAAAACGTAGTCCTGTAGTGCGGAGAGGTCACACAAAGGTGAATTTTCCCTCCATACGGGCCTCCACTCTCTTTGCCTGTTTCTTTACTGGCAGGGCTGGGTGTTTGCCCCACTCACAAACAGAGCATGTCTGCTCTTTCTCTATTCTCACACTCCTGAAGTACCCCCCACCCCCAAACATTCTGCACGGCTTGTCCTTTGTCAGAGCCTGGGATATGGCAAGGCCGCGGGAGGACCTTTTGGCAGAACCTGGCTGCTCCAATGGGAAATGGCGGGGTCACTAGCAAGACAGCGCTGACCCCGGGCTGACCCCTGCCTTAGATCGAAAAAGAGTGCAATAAAAGTCCTGCCTGGAGACTCCCCCAGCAGTATGAGTTAGCGGTGATAAAACTGCAGACATTCCCTCATTCGGTGGTACTCAGCCAGTGTTTTTATTTAGCTTTTCCCTTACTTCCAGAGTGGACATTGCTTAGTAAGAGTGTAGATAACAGCAGTTTAGTTCAGATAGGAGACTGGGCCAGGAAGCAGAGACAGGAGAGTCATTAGGAAACCTAGCAGATGCCCACATCAGCGGCTCTTTGTCTGATCACCTCTACACCCCCCCCCCCCAAAGCCTGAAGACTGCTGTGGCTATTGTTTCCTGAAAAGTCTGCTAATTCCCCGGCTAAAACAGTTCAATATGTTTACTATTACAACATATTACACTGTTTTAGTGAATCCCCAGTAAACCGTGAAATTGACATATTCAGCTGTGGTAAATGCACCCTAAAACAGTGAAATTGACATATTCAGCTGTACTAAATGCCCACAAAAACAGTGAAATGGACATATTCAGCTGTGGTAAATGCCCACAAAAACAGTGAAATGGACATATTCAGCTGTGGTAAAAGCAGGGGGTATGAATCAATTCTGAACCCTGAGTGTGCACTTCTAAGTGGTCAGGAGAGGTCACTGGGTCATTTCATTTGGGGGTGGGGAGTCAAGTGGCTGTCAACCTCATGAACACAACCATCCCAAACATCCCCTTGACCCCACTGCAGGGTTGTCAGAAAAGGCACACCCTGACCTGCCCTGGAACATTAATATGGCTGCAGAACTATTCTTTACTAGTTTATTCTGGTGCTTTTTGTGTGTAAAGGTAAGGAAACAAAACAGAAACCAGCTTCCCAGAAGGTACAGCTGACTGTCACTGAAACGTAGTTTTTATAAGTAGCTGTAAGTGTTTGGCAGCTTCAGTTGGGTTGTTTCCAACAGATGGCATTGTGTACACACTGTGTCACCTGTTAGTCTAGGTGTTTCTTTTGATGGGATTTCACTGTCTGGATTTCCTTATTAAAAAGTGGTGTCGTTCCTGTTTGAAATGGGGCAGCGTTGGCTGGGCTCTCTGCAGCAGGGGGACAAGAGGAGAGACCAGAGCTGGTCTAGCACTACCAGAGTGTTAGAGAATGAAGAGAAAGAGAGAGAAGAAATCTACATTTTGTTTTGGCCTTGGTCGTCTCCATTTCACTGGAGATAAGTTTAACTACAAATTTTTGCTTCTTTCCTTCCAGGTTCATTAATGCCAGGCGGCGAATCGTTCAACCCATGATTGACCAGTCCAATCGAGCAGGCAAGTGTCCCTTTGTTACTGTGCAGGACACAGGACTCCACAAGCTATGCCTTGTGAGGTAAACCAACTACCCCCAAGGGAAAGAGTAACCACTGAACCCCAACAGCACAAATCACTTTCACTTCATGCTCTTGACTCCAGTATGGCTAATCAAGGTTTAAGAATAAAGAAGAACTAATAACATAACTTTTCGACCAAATGCCTAAAGCCAAATGCTCAAAAACGGAATCCAGGAACCTTAGTATTGAAACGAACACCAACCCTAGGGGATGGGAGTGTTGTTTTGGGTTAGATTTAGAGCAGTGTGGTTTTGGGTTAGGTTTAGAGTTAGAGGAGTGTTGTTTTGAGGTAGGATTAGGGTTAGGGGAGTGTTTTAATGCCTTTTGGCTGTCATACTGCTGCCAGGAGTAGCCCCTGGCCATGAATGGTGGTGGACTGCTGTAAACTTCACAAGCAGTTATAAGGGTCAGAGGGTCACAACTGCTTTAGGGACTCAACACAGTTCAAAGGCAGTCCCAAGGGTCACTTGCCTTAAATAGCCGCAACCATCTTATACCTGGAGAAACTGGCTTTTATACGATTATAGTGTAGGAAATACATTCACCTTTCCTTCGTATAATGCTGATGGTTAAGTTTGCTTTGGAATTTGATAAAGCCTGCTTTCTGAGTGCAGCATAAGCAGAAACCTCACAATAGAGGACCAACAGCGCTATCAGAACTTGGTTAATGTTGATCTATCATCTACTTGCTCAAGTTTGTTAGATATTTCTTAGTGTTGTCATTAGCCTTTTCTCAGCTAGCCAGTCACAATGAGAAGAGTAAAATCTTTGTGGACAGAGCTCATTTTGCTCCAGTTAATTGACAGCTGTCCCCTTCCTCCTTCCTTTCCAGTAAGTCAAGGAGCACCGTACAACCCAGATGGTCAGCCCATGGGAGGGTTTGTCATGGACGGTCAGCAGCACATGGGAATCAGACCACCTGGTAAAGCTAATATTTGTCTGCTTTTTTTTTTTCAACCACACACTTCTTTTTTGATGTGTTAGCATGACATCAGCTCCAGCACAGCTGTGGTCCACCACACTCTCAACACAAGCGCAGGCGTGGTCCATCACACCCTTAGCACTAGCAGCAGTGTGGTCCACCACACTCTCAACACAAGCGCAGGCGTGGTCCATCACACCCTTTGCACTAGCAGCAGTGTGGTCCACCGCACCCTCACCTCCAGTCCAGGTGTCCTCAGCTTTCTCTTTCCCAGTGGGTCCTACAGTAGGTGGTGCTGATAGCCTTGGGCCTTTATGATGTGTCATTAATTTTAAACGCCTGCTTTGCTCTGGTCTTCCTCATTCAGTGCAAGTCTGTGTTTTTCACCCTGTCTCTCAGTTGGTCTCTTCTCATCTTCTGGCATTCTTCTTGCATTTTTATCTCCTTCTAGGGCCTATGAGTGGGATGAGTATGAATATGGGTATGGAGGGCCAATGGCACTACATGTAACCTTCTCCTAGTTTACCGATTGCAAAGGGGGAAGTAAGTACAAAAGGGTTAAAGATTATTTTTATGATCAACGTTTTGTCCTCTGGTATGGTGGCGGGAGGGGGCTCTTTCTGTAAAAAGATATTTGTTATTTGGTTGATTGGTTTTGTGAATGTTCTCCCTGTTAATGTTTTCCCTGCTTGTTTTGCATATGGCTTAATTACTGATGTAACCACACTTAGTCATATCTAATTAGGAGAGAAAGTCGTTAAGGTGGAATGGAGGGGCAGTTAAAGGCGAGGTGATAGGAGAAGGGGGGGGGGGGGGGTATTACTATGGAAACAAACTGATTGACAAAATGTAAGCAAAATGTAAGAGTGTGTCCTACATCTGTCTTACTGTGGCTGATGTGTGAGCCACGTCAATAAATTCACCTGCATCAGACAGAGCCAACAGAGCACACACCACAGACTACAGACTCTTGCATGCACTTTGAACCTCACAAGTGTGGAATACACACCAGTCTTCAATCGACTACCATTATAGGATCCATGTGCAAGACACACACTATCCAGAACAAAGGTGTGCCCAACAGGTTCCAATGATACACTGGTGGTGTGACTCTGTCACTGTACAGAAATCGAGATTAATTATACGTCCTTAAACACGAGGCCTTGTGCTGTCAAGCAAAAGGAGACATTCATGTTCTAAGATCTCGGAGTAAAAAAGAAAAGGTGTTACCCCGTCTAATTGGAGTGTAATATCTAAGTACAGAGAATGGCTTCTGTGTCCAAAAGCTCTGCATTTATTCCCAGAAGGCTGTGGGGTACCAACCATAAAGTGTCTCTGTTCCTTGTAATTGGCCTGTGTGGAATATAAGATAAAACGGATGAAGAGATAGGGAGAGGTGAATAAATGCCATGGTTTATGCTTTATGGCTTCATCACTGAAAGTTCCTAGCTTGGTTAATTTAAATATATATTTTTTCCCTTTAGTTTCTAGGTCAATTAAATGTAAGTGCTGTGTTATATTCTTCATGACCAATTAAATTAATAGGTTATTACGGGGGGAAAAAAAACATTATCTCATTTGATTAAGGGACTGAGGGTACGTTATATTTTATAAGCAATTTTCATTAGTAAGGAAATTTTCCTTTAGGCAAAATTAAGCAGCTATTTGCAGGGGAGTCCCTAATCCTGTAGTGAAGGTGTTCCTAGTAATCTCACAGCAGGATTACCTATAGCCAAAGCCAAGTAAACCTACTTCAGCAAGGTTATGCTTTTTGCTTACGACCCTCGTGGTACTTATAGCTCATGGAAACACTGCACCTGTCACACTGCTAGGAATGGCAGGAGGCCGAGAGCTTGTCATAGCCTAGACCCTGTCATCGCCGAGACCATGGCATAGCCAAGACCCTGTCACACTGATGGGAATAGTAGAAGACCTTGTCGTAGCCGTGGCCCGGTCATAGCTAAGACCCTGTCATAACCAAGACCCAGTCATAACCGAGACCCTGTCATAACCAGGACCCTATCATATCCAAGACCCTGTCAGAGTTATTTCTATCTCTTTAGGGTGTCGAAGCTGCTGGGTTTTTTTTAGACAATAGGGAAGGATTAGGAGTGTATAGAGAACTCAGACTCATCTTTAATGACGTTCCTCTGTAGGCCCTCTCTCTCTGGAACCACCAGAGTCCTCTGTTTAAGAACCCATCCCCCCGTTACCAGGCTGAAATGTGTTAACCTTTAGTGGGTCAGGGACTCCGGTATCAGAGCCTGAAATTTTATCTTTGAGCAAATGGCTTTTTCTCTGTCTTCTCAAACATCTCCTTCTGACTGCGTAACCTAGCCTGTCTGGAGTAGAGGGAACTGGACTTGTTGAGTTACTGTTAATGTTGAAGCACTGAGGACCCAATGAGGGTCTCTTCGTGTGTGGCTGTTGCTATTTAAGGTTAAGGGTGGTTACCTTCTGAGCTATAAATGATCAAAAGACATTAATATCCATGTTTGCGTATGTTTATCACACCAAGAGCAACACCTGTATGAAAAAGGACTAAAGTGAAACAGGTTGTAGATGTAGGCTCAGTTTGTGTCAGCAAGGCGTGGCAGGTTCTTTGGCCTGTTATGGGCCAGTGTGAGGTCCCTTTCTGTTCTGTCTTTGCCTCAGAGTGCCACGTGTTTTTTGTGGATATCTGGTCTCCCTGGGAACCCCCTTTGTAAACTTTAAATCTTCCTTTAGTTGAGCACAAGAGTTTTGGTTCTCTGCTGCTGTCGGTTTTGTACGTATTTTCTTTTCTATTCTTTTTTTTTTGTTGCTTACTAAATGTTCTACAGATGCTTAAACTAATAAAACTCATTTATTATATAAGCTAAGGAAGCTAGCTATGACTTTTATGACTCTGCAGGCATGCATGTACAGGCTGCCTTGTTGATAGTTACCTAACCTATGAGTTTGTGTTGATGGTGATCTGATCTGTTTACTATATCTACACGTGACACTATAACCTGGGAGTGGTTTAATGTTGTCCCGAGTACAATGGCACTTTGTCGCTGACAATGTCAGTAATCCTGAGGAAGAGTGGAAAATATATTATGGGCACATTCCTGTTAATGTTCCTGGACAGACTTGTTTGAGGAGAACTTTTTTGTTTTCGTAAGAGAAACCCCTGACCTGAATGTCCATAATACCACTCTGTAATATGTCGAGCTTGTGTCTTTCCAGAGCCATTTTTTTTTCCAGCGTGATGAAACATTTGTCGTTGAATAATGAAAATGTTGAGATAATGAACAAAAGTGTTACCATGATATTATTGCCATTTCATGAATGAACCATGCAGCATGCTTAGCAGAGGATGCGTTGTGGAATCCGGCCCTGACCCTTCCTCTGGTTTCCCGCAGGACTGCAGGGCATGCCAGGGGACTACCTGGGCGGCCACAGCAGGCCGATGGGCATCAGCATGGGCCACTCGTCCTACAGCAGCCACCCCAACATGCTGCCCCACCACGCCCAGCCATCCTGCTTTCCTGGACATGCCCATCCCTCAGCAATGTTGATGCAGGGAAGAGCTCCACCCCCTGCCATGCCCCTGTCAGCACTCACCCCCCCGATGCTCCACCCAGGAGACCCCACCATGGGCCTTCATGCCCAGTAGCTTCAGGGATCCCTTTATTGTTTCCATTTGGTGAAATTAAACAAACAAACAAACAAACAAACAAAACAAGCTTCTTTGCAACAAGGGCATCTTCCAGGTACTGATTGTGTTGAGGCTAACGAGCTAGATGTCTGGACCAAGGAGAGGCCGATGTCTTTGTTCTCCAGGACACTTACACAGGAAGTGCTCTGTTAACAAGAACTGAAAAGAGAATGCAATTATAACTGCATGAGCTCTGAGGGGGAATGAAGACGCTGTGCTGTTGTAAAATTACTTTGGACTCCCATGAGAACTGAGAAATAATTATTGTAAATGCTGTCGTCCTGTTCTGCATATTATGTTGTTTCTAATAGATTTTTTTTTTAAAAGGATGTGAACTTTTTTTCTTTCCACACTGTGTGTGTGTGTGTCTTCGACATGAACGCTGCCCTGCCTGAATCCCCTGATGTTTAAAACAATAAATCAACAACCAAACAGACAGTCATTCAGCAAGCCTTACTAAAAAAGAAAGGGCTTTATTTTGGGGAGTCTTTTGGGCATCCCGTTCACTTACCCGCCCTGTCCGCACCCACCTTCCCAGATCTAGTTCGGGAACGATGGCCAGACCTTGGCTATCGCTGGAGGTGTCATTGGGCCTCATGTCCAAGTGTCTGATCTATGCCGTCATCTTCCCATCAAAACAAGTTCCCATCATTCAGCATGGAGGGCAACATTAATCTCAACCTTGTTTGATCTCCATGTTTTTGAATAGGAAATCAAACACGTTTGGTTTTCCATGGTTCCATCTCAGAGACTTTATGTATACATTGTAAATAAATAAATTTTGTGCAAAAAAGGTTGGAAAAAACATGAGCTGTAATATATTTGTCTGGTCTCACTTTCTAAACTGAAAAAAAAAAGTGTTACATATGAGAGTGGTGTAAGTGGCTATTACTTCGAGATTTCGGGTGCATGTTCCCTTAAATACACACCAATATACTATCCCCGAATGCCCCGTATTCATCTATACATGTCCTCTACCGTTAATTGCTGTGTATTTTATAGTATATAGACAGCTTTTTTACGAAATGTTTATCCTCACATGGGTTTGTAAAGGGTCTACCATGCAAACACATTTGGATATTTGATGTTTTTGAGCTAAAACCATGTCCATTCAACTCTAAGTCTATGCAGGGCGTATGGTTAATTCCATTGCATTAGATTTAACCATTAGATTGCATTCATACTTGGATTTTACTTATTGACACGTTATTATTAGATCTCTATGAAACAATGCTTAGAGGCCAAATTCGTGCGAGACATTTCACCCTTTCATTTTCTGCTAATCCTGCTGGTAGTTGAAAACTTCGACAAGAACTAGTGAAAGAAAGGTAAGCCCCACATATTTTCCAATTATTAGGGAATTTGTACGATTGTGTCTCCTAACTAGTTACAGGAAGCAGTGATGGTAGTTGTGACCTACAGTACAGAGCATAAATGTCGCAGATCACGACCGGGTAAATTTGCTTTAATAAGAGGGGTTTTTAGTTCTAACACAATGTGACGTTTAGCAAATTAGGGGATTTATTTACATGGAAAAAAAACATTGTATAGACATTTTGTCCCGAGGACTTTAATATAATTCGTTCATAAATCTTTAAAGTGGTATTAATTGCTACGATTGTTTAATGCACTGTAATTTAGTGCTCAAATTGTAGGGTATCTTTAACATACAACTAGGCCTATTCAAACAACCCACCGTTATACCACTGCTATTCCTGGTAATGGGCTAACCCGCAACACATTTGTGGGATGTTTTGTTTATTTGGTAAATATTGGTGATAGTTTGACGTTTAGTAGCAAATGCAATACAATGCAAAATTACTTCACAACAATGCCCAGTCGTAGGATACTTTAAAAATCTGTGTCAAATGGTTCGTTGTTCCCTAGATACATCAAAGTTCAGAATGTGGAATAAACCCCCCCAAAACACTATTAAGTTCTGTTTTCGCTTAATTCTATTTATATTAATGAAACACGGCGTTAAACCCCGGGCGACGTTTTAATTACAGCGCTCCTATCACCTAGCCGGGCTGAGAGCTGTTTAGGTTCGAATTCCAGAACCGTGATCCATTCGGGGCTCTGGAGACCAGCGCGGGAAAACCCAGGTTTGACTGCCACCTTTAGGGGATGTGTAAAACTGTTTCGGGCTTTTAAAAAAAATGTTTTTCCAGTTTATTCTTCTGATTACATTTGGTAGATTTAGTAGACATGAAAAAGATACGTTAAAAAATATATTCTCAAGATTTTCGTTAGGTTCTATTTTGGTTCGATTGAATTTCAAGCATTAACAAGTATCAGTGACATGCGTGATTGTGTACATTTTGTGTGGTAAATTGTGAATGTGGTTTGAATGAGAAGTCACTTCACCTTGGATGATAGAATGACATAATTCAAATATGAACCATAAAATAAAAGCAACAATATAAACCTCATATTTTTTGCAATTTAATTGCGATTGAGTTTGGTTGATTCCGGTTAACGCATAAAGTTAAATAAATAATTAGTTGGCCCATATTAAAGTATTTGTAAGGCTGCATTTTTCAAATTTTAAGTTTGAAAAAACTTCAGTTACTGTATTTACTGTATATACCAGACTGGAGGAAAAGAACTGTTCCCTCTTGAAAGAAAACACCTCTTAATTTGATTGTCATGGTGATATCCCTTTGCAGTGCCGTTTGTCGCGCAGGTAGCACACGTAATAATGGATAGTTGGATACAATTTCCTCATTCTCTCGGAACACTAGGGTTGTTTCTGGAGCCTCCTTTGTATGAATGTACAGATTGGCTTGCACCAATGCTGAGCCTATTCGTCTTAACTGTTGGGGTGGTAGTTTTATCGTTATTACCTGCAGGTATTATTGCCCAAACCCATGGATATGGTGGTGTCTCAATCTCCATTGTAGTTAAAAGTAATACTATTGAATGGTGACTGTGATCTAGGCCTGATTTAGCTTGAAATAAAGCAGCTCTGAAGAACTAGCACAGGTCAAAAATATTTATTTTAGCGGATGGCCATAAATCCTAATTAGTTTATTATGTAATACAATGCAGAGCTGTAATTGTCATGTAAGATACTTTACTTTAGTGTCATCTTCATTACTATAAAGGCCCTCTTACGGGATGCTCGGGAAAAATTATTACAGCTGATTCAGAATTCTTCCATCTGGATTACTGCTTATTATTGGAAGAACTCCCTCTTGTTCACTCCCATCCTCTAACACTGACTTTACAGAATAACTCCTCCACCATAACACTCTCTCTCGTTCACTCCCATCCTCTAACACTGACTTTACTGAATAACTCCTCCACCATATCACTCTCTCTCGTTCACTCCCATCCTCTAACACTGACTTTACAGAATAACTCCTCCACCATAACACTCTCTCTCGTTCACTCCCATCCTCTAACACTGACTTTAC
>JAOYSI010000011.1:626939-653128 GCA_025775065.1 Hiodon alosoides
ATATAGACAGGTAGATAAATAGATAGATAGATAGGCAGTGGCACATTGTAAATGTGTAGAAAGTTTTAAAGTGGTATCTAACAACATATGGAATAGTTCAACGTTGCCCCGAAAATTGGAGTGACAGAGAAGAAATCTTGACGTGAAAAAAAAAGAAACAAAAAACAAAAGAAAATGAAAATCTTATTTTCAGAACCTTTTCCAATATATTCAGGTACATAAATCCCTATACGGACTATGATGATATTTGAATTTTTTGTGAGAGAACCTGACTGCTTTTAGACCTCTTTTCGTATGAAAAGCTGTTTTAGAGAATGACCTTTTCGTAAGAAAGAAGCTCAATGCACTGTGAAAAGGCGGTGGTACTTTTAGTTAGCTCGTTACAGATCGTTCCACTACCTCGGCACAACAGAAGCATACAACAACAGCACAAACACAGTCCAAACGGATTGAAGGTAGCCTGGTATTCATTGACGCATTCACAGAAGATGGAATAAGCTGTATGTCTACCATTCTTTGTAAAGACAATTTAAAGCAGTAGTCATCCATGTGTCAAAATAGCGGGATTATACATGATGAAAAAAGGCAGAATCATAATTGGACCCTGGACCCTGGAGGTGTCAGACAGCGTGAAAGCTGTGAGGTAGAAATAATTTACAGGCTGGGCAGCAGCCGCTCGAGTGGTTAAGGCTTCAGGTCCTAGGGTGTGTGGTGCCAAGACCTGCCTGGGCCCTGCGCACCTGTGTGCCAGGTATTGAACCCAAAATGTTTTATACTCAGTTGCTTTAGACAAAGACTTCAGGCAGAAAAACCTTATAAGACGTATTTTGCGGGTCCGCATCCAGCTGGTGTAATTTGCTCATTTGACCTGAGGAGCACAGGTGGACATCAGCAGGGCTTCTCTCATCTCGCCGCTGACCAGCATCTCTTGTGGACTTTACCGTCACTTGCAGCTGGAAGTGCCTCTGCTCCAATCTGTGCTGAGCCTTTAGCACAAGGCCATGTAAGGCCAGTGTGGAAGCATCTCAAAGGCGATTGGACAGGAGAAAAATAATTGTACTTTCTTTCCGTACATGTGCATGGTGGCAGGATTCCTGGTGGAGAACTGAAATGCGTCAGCTTAATTGTTGATTTCACATCGGGCAGAAAAGTCTAAAATAATTGGCCATTCCAAAGTTTTTAAATGATAATAATAATTGTAAAATAAATAAGTAATTAAAGTCACCAGACGGCAAATCACACAATGTATATTCATATTTTGTGTGCTCTGGTCGTAACCTCTTGAATAGTTAACTTTTATTTCTAAATACCCCAACCCGCTTTACGCAGAAAAGAAAACCCCAATTAGTGAAGTGTTCGTTGCCATTCATATTACATTAAGCACTACAAAGCGCTGAGTCTAGAAATACTTCAGTCAGATTCATTAGCTCTGATGTCACTTCACCCTCCCTTAATTAAAAGACACTCACTCTTTTAATTATCTGCCTGATGGCGTTTCTACATTTTGACAAGACTTAACCGTGAGGGTCAGTTTAATGAATTATTTTATACGGCACATTCATTAATGGAATATCGATGATTCACATTTTATCCATCAGTGTATTCAGATCTGAATTAAAGGGGCAATGCTTTGATTTAAACAATACGCAATTAGCATGTTTCGGTTTGATTCAAAATGAACGAACCAACCTACCAATAAAAATAAACAACCGAAAAAACTATTTTGCTTTAACTTTTGCTAGTTTTTGAAGTCAAGCATGTTCGTCCCGTGTCAGACGTACTTAGCTTCTTGCCCTCTCACGATGATTTGATTGGAACAAACACTACCTTGTGTTCCGCAGTGATTTCTGGTCCGCAGTAAGTAGGCCAGCATATTACTGGCAGGAAGCGACACTCATAGTCTCTCAGTGAACGGAAGCAGTGGGCCATTGTAAAGGAGGGCTGGCACTGGACTTTCTGGGACGAAGAAGAAAATAACCAGACGTTACCCCAGATTGCGGGCCACATCTTTTATTCATGGGGTAATATTCCAAAACGCACGCGTGCAGGAGGAGCAGCATGCGTGGATCGGACCAGGCAGACCTTATCGCAGAGTGCCACATTTTTAAACAGTTTAATGGAGTCCTGAGTTGGCAAAGCAAGAATAAGATAGCTGAAAAGAAAAGGATGCCAAAAGCTCTTCCCTGTACTACTATCATGGCTGAGCTAATGTTATATATAGTCTCCATGGAACATTTAAAACCGAAATGGGTCTAAGGAAAAGCCTTTACACATGACTTTATTAGTTCTTGTTTACAACATGTCCATGATGCATGAACCGTCAAAGATAGACAAATTGGTAGCCTTCAAGTGGACTTTGCCCCACAGCTGAAACTTGGTTCGTTGTAAATTTTAGTTGGTCTAGCCCAATGTTTTCTTTTATTTTTTTAACTGTGATTCCCACGTTTCATGGAAAGGACGCGCCTGTTTCCGTGTAACAGGACATTTCTGCGTTTTTAAAGAATGAATCGTAGTTAGAGCAAAACAACAATTCATGTTATTGGGAAATTAGTTTTGGCATTTCAACCTTGACGTTAAGACAGGATAACAGCGGCCTATTGCACCAACACAATTCATGGCCTCTTATTAAAATGACTAAATTTGCCTAATAAAATTCCCAGTATTCACCAAAATCTGTGCCCCTTGCTTTTTATTTGTATTGTGGGATATATTGATAGATATTGCACTTTAACAGTTTAGACAAAGCCAGGGTCCAAAAATGGTGCAATAGGTTCAAATGCCAAAACAGGTTCTCATGCAAGCCTAAGCACAAATCACGGCCTCTTACACAAAAACTGTCAAAATCCAAATACACTCACTAACACTCCTTGTTCGTCCTCCAAAATGCTTTTCCCTCAGGAACAGGCCATGGTTAAACAAACCTGCAGCCGCTTATGCTGTTGCTGATTGACCCATTGTTCCAATTACAAAGCTGTAGACAATCAGCAATCAGGACTGAGACACAGAAAGTCAGGCTGTCTGGTCTTAAAGGGGCAGGATTCCCTGCTCACTGTTGTATCACAATAGATTTCCATGCATTCTATCAACAGTAAAAGTTAAACAATGCCAGCTCTGCAGTCTTACATTAGTAGAAGTTTGGTCGCATCTAATCTAAGTCATTCTGCTGGGTTTATTCAAGATGGCTCATCAGCTCACTTGAGATTAAGAGATTAGGTAGTACCTAGAGGTAATGGGACATTTAAGATAAGTTTATTCTGTTTGTACTTTCCAATGGGATAGCAGCAGAGGGGGAAATCTAGCAGTCCATCTGTCAGCAATGAACTTGAAAACCGTGGCAGGGATGAATAACAGCTTGAAAGAGTGGCAAGAAATTGGAAGTGATGACACTGGTACCACGGAAACTGGCAAGAGAGGTCAGTTGAAGGAAACAGTTCCATAGTCACTTTCCATAGTCACCATCGCCATGACAGCCATGCTGGGAGACACTGTGAGAGGAATACAAAGACTGTGGTGTCAAATTGAAAGGAGTGACTCCCATCAACCATCATCTTTGACTTTACTGTTTAAACTGTAACCATATAATTAATTCAGAAACAGAAATCCATTCACAAATCTCGATAGTGATAAAATCTTGTAAGTAGCATAAGAAATTATACATTTAGAAACAAATCTAAATTTAAATGGAAATTTAAAAATATTCAAATGTGTGGGGTAAAACTAAAGCTTCAGTAGCACCACCAAACTAGAGACTCTGGGACTCAGTAGATAAATCTCAGAGTAAATAACTCTACAACGGATTTAAAAAAAGTTGTTGTTTATTACAAGCCACTAGCCTTCGGTGCAAATTATACCCTGAATCTGTCTGATGATGCTTTTTTAATCATCATCAGTGGGGGGCGGGGGGAGCTTCGGATGAATTATCTGTATCGTTTATTTATTTCCTTATTCAGGGTGACCTATTATGCTTAGAATCCCAGGTATTTAAAAAAAATACATTCAGGTACATTCTTACAGCAAGAAAAACATGCTCATAACGTTTGGTATTTTTAATCCCACAATCATTTATCATGTCAAACCACTAATCATAGGTGTAAAAAAAAGAAAGAAATAGTGGAGGGAGTTTTGGGTTTTGGAAAGCCTGGGACAAAATCGCATTTAGTAAAAATGTATTTAATAAAATTGTATGTGATAGTGTATTCTTTTATTGTTAAGTATCTTATTTTGTATACTCGTAAAAATGAATTGCTGCAGTTATGATATGTACAATTAACGGGTTACTAAAGTTTTGATTTTGCCCCAACCCTAGTCAAAAAATATGATACAAACATGCTTCTACAGAAAAATATATATGTAAAGTGTGTCTCTGACTGTTTTCCTGTTTTTTTCTTTGAAACTAGCATGCCAGCTTTGACAAACCTGCTTTTGGAAATTCTGTCAAAATTCATAGGAGGCATGTAACAGTGTGGCTGTTTTGGCTGTCAATCTCCCTATGAAAACAACTAATTTGACTTCCAAATAGAAGAGGCAGGAGGTGAGCCTCTCATAATCGACGCAATCCGTTTTAGGATTGCTGATTAAAGACCAGTCAAAAATATCATCTTGACGAATCGAAATAGGTTTTGGGTTGTCCGCAGGCATGAATATAGGGGTTTTCCTCAATATTCAACGAGGCAAATCTTCCTGGGGAAGACCCATGGTGAGGCATGTATGTGGCACGAATATCTCGCCAGATTCGCATATAAGAGATCGTGGAAATTAACATGAATTGCCCCACTCAAAAGCACGACTGAGCAGCCACATTTCACATCCGCTGTTGTAATGCTGAGAGAGCCATTCTGAGAACCAGTGGACAACACTGAGTGAGTTTAGCATCGCATGACAGCAAACCCACAGTCTTTGAGCGCGGCTTAACCTCAAGCCAACCAAACCGGTCAACCACAAAAGATTATTCCATCAGGGGTCAGTCCAAATAAAATCCATAACATTTTTCTTTTATGTCAGAGCATACGTTCAAAACAAGAAAGTAGCGCTGGGAGTTAAACTTTAAATGCACAACAGTGTCTATAATTTCAATGCAGATTCTCTGGCCAGCTTGTGATTGCATGCTAGCCATTGGAAACATGAACCAGTAGCCCACTAAATCTGTTCATTATTTTTAGCTGATAGGTCTGTGTTCTATTGGCCGGAGGGATTTTTCTACGGTGGAACCTTGGACAGGAGGCGGGCATAAGTGCACTCGATCTTGATCGTTCGTCCCTCAAAGATCTCAGTGTCCAAAAGGGAAACTTGTCACCCATGAAAATTAGTTTTTCACTGGCATATTTTTTCACCCTCACTGACAATGGGCAGAAAACCTGCAGGGTACTCAGATTAATCAAATGTTATTTTTATTTATTTATTGTGCAAACCATATCAATTTAACAACAATGCATTGCCGAAATATGTAAATATGTGGGAATAACGGATTAAGACACCGTGAAATTATAATTGCATGATTTTACATAATCGCATCAACATATAAAAACGAAATCGTAAAATACAAAACCCAGAGCAGGTAACAACTTGAATTCAGATCATGGTCCTTTTGTTTGAGTCTGTCAATAAATTTGCTCAGGATTACGTTTTCCATCACACTTCAGATTTCATCAGACCCTTAAACTTCGAATATGAGGAAGAAAAAGAAAAAAGAAAAAGATAGCGGTTCATTTCGGATTCATTGGTGTAAGTGCTAGAGTGGTGCTCTTTGCCTTTCAATCAAAGTCCCTTCATGGGAATTGAAGCCTTATACTTGAATAATGAATAATGCATTTGGCTTTGTCAGCTTACTGCCGCTCAAAATTTACTGTAGCTTGAAAAATTTACCCTGTTTGTTGGACTAAATTATTTACTTTCTCCCCAAGTTAAAATAATCATTACAATTAACAGTGCTATTTCCTATTACAGAGAAAAACATGAGAAATTATTAAATATTTTGTACCATGTAGTCAAAGCGCTTTAAGAATGGGGTATATATGTAGAAACATGTATCTTTTTCAGAGGCATATATATTTCATATACAGCTGCTCACTACATATTAAAGAATATAATGAGCATATATTCCGTTTTGAGACAAAATGCAAGCATTAATAGCAAGATGACTGGATGGGAAATAACAGCAATTTGTCCCTCTTCAGAAAACACTGAGAGAAGCCTTTTTTCCCCAATAATAAGGTTAATAGACAGTATAAATGAGAGCAATTTTCAACTTGCAGTTAAATACATTTAAAATTAGCTGTGGGCCTGCTTTCCTACAATAATGTTATTTCAAAGCTGTGCTGAGACACCATGTTCAATTTGTAAATGGTACCAAAGAATGTGGTTTCTTCCCTGGGCACATTTTGCAGTAACATATACTCATGAGATTAATATAGTCCCCCCCATAAATTGGGATAAACTGTAAACACAATTTTTTCATCTTTGACACAGATCAGAGTGAGTGGAAAAATAATTTCCCACTTTCAATTGATGTTCAATATCTGTTTTCAATCTTTAAACTAATCAGTTTAGACCAATACAGTATCTTTCTCTGAGTATCTGGTCTAATACTGGTGAGGACATTGTAAATGACTGTTGTCTGCTGAAGACTGTACACTCTGCAGACATAAAACACAAATCTAGGGAGATGGAACAATGGAATACACCTGATGGAACAATCTGACATTAAACATTAAAATAATCTATCAATGTGTGCGTTTGAATGGCTGAGTTTATTTTAAAACGCTTGGGAACCATCGTATATCCCCAAGACCCCGTCCTAAACCCATTAAATGTGTGATTTGGACCCTTTAAGAGAATCAATAAAGAGACAGGGAAGATTTATGTGTTCCTCTTCACTGGTAACCTTCTGAGACTGTACAGATTGATCTGATCTTTATTTAGTCAGCTAGAGTCCATAGATATAGATGTTGTAGCTCATAAAACAAACCTTAACTGTAGTGTAGTTATTCAAGTAACGTAGGAAAAAATCAGTTTAAAACGAAATGGTAAAAAGTACTGCAAAATATAATTATATAATATATTACTTCTGGCCTCATCATCGGGGTTTGATGGTTGATATCACATTACACTGATTTTCTGAAATAGATAAGAAAATGTTCACACAGCACCAAAAACTCTGCAATCCCACTGATCAAAACCAATAAAAAGATTGTGGTGTCAAAATGGAAACAACATAACAATGCAGACAACTTTGAACAGCAGATCGCACAACGGGAAATACAAATGCGTTATGTTATCCAAGTAAAATCACGTTTCAGTTGCCATTATAACATTTGCTTAAAATGCATTGGTTTGTTTGTGGAGTGTTACTATTAAAAGATGTACCGTGATATATCAGCTTGACCGGGCATTACAATGGAGCAATGGACCAAAGTGGGCAGTTTATGTGAGATGACATCCCTAATCAAGCACTGGCGAAACAGGAGTGCATTCGGTCCGGTTTTCGTTGACTTAATGCTTCAGGTTTTAGAAAAAGTGATGAAGCTGAAGTCAAAGTAATTATTTTTAATGAGGTGAAAAGGACAATAACCTTGCACTGCAGCGTTGGTACACAGGGGGCGCCAGAATTGAATAATATTTTGTAGAATCATTTTTGTAGAATTTCCGTTTTTTTTTAAATTAATTTAAATTTTTAAATAATAAAACCAGAACTTGGTTGCTTTGTAACTAAAATCACTCCTACTCCATGGCTGCACTGGTAGACCTGTTCCTAATGTGTCCTGTTCCTAAACATTATCTTAATTTACCATCAATTGTGCGTACATCTCTCTAGGCCTCATCAGTGGTTTTGCCAACCCTGAACACAGTTGCTAAACACATTACCTGACCTTCAAATTGATCAAGAAGTGGTTCCCTTGAACACATGCTTGGGTACCCTAAATGATAAGATGGTTTAAATCAAAACAGCAAGTTTTAATCAATTTGAAGTTGCCTCCGCTGTTCACTTTGATTAATCCGATGACTAAATGTAGTTCCATGCATGGCCACAACTGCCAGTGAACCCAAAACAAACTGTGAAAAGTGTGTGTATAATTCAATGAACCATTGAACATGTTTGACTTAGGATTTCACTAGCATTTATTATCCAGTCTGTGTGTGTGGTCCTAATTACAATGATGATGTCAAGGTGATTTTGGGGTCACATACTGTCCTCTTTCTTGTAAAAACAACAACTGTGTTGGATACTGTACAGCATGTTCTGGAGTGGCTGTAGATTGTTGGAACGTAGAACAAAGGGATTGCTTTTTTTCTGATAGAAACAGCAGGTTTCCTCCTTGCACATATTTTATGAGCATCAAATAATTTTAAACTTCATCTGATGTCCAAACTCCCACATTCGGAAAAGCTATTCATCACACAGCACGGCAAAGCCGACCAAAACATGTTTCAAGACCACGTTCTGAACAGAACAACGCTATTCAGAGTCTCACCAAACAAACCACGCTCCTCAGTTCGGTTAAAAATCAAATTAAATATGACATTTAAAGAATTGCTACCAGAAGCATGCGCTTATCTTCTGAGCAGCTCTTTTTTTCCCCGGGCGAACGCTGTAGGTTAGTGATATTTTGTTTATCCAAATGAGCTCAATCCTTTGATACGTTTGAAAATGTCTCTCAAGACTTTTATTTTCCTCCTTTTGATAATATTAGAAAAAGACCCACTGATGCGATCCGTTTATTTGAAAGAAGACATAAATAAAGCTATCAAAGCGAATGATAAGCACAGTGATGAGAACATATCGTGTCATTTGTCTGCGAGCCCAGTTCGCCCCGGGCTGTCGGCTTCTCCGTGAACTCAGCGCAAAATTGCAGGGAGCTGGTTTAGCAGTTATTAAAAGAATAACGAAGCACGAACGCAGTCTACGCGGATGCCATGACCTGTTTCGGTTCTAAACAACGTAGTCAAGAGCAAATATTTTGGCATTTAAAACACAAGCATGCGACCTTGAATTTGACACTTTGACATTTGGGATAAAACCAAACGTGAATGGTTCAGTTGCTGAATTCATTTTTTAAATATCGACATTCAGCCTGACATAGAATTAACCAAATGCCACAGTCAAGCAGAATTAAAGTGTGCACCTTTGATATTGGAATGCAGGTTTTGCCTTTGGAAATCGAGCCTTGAAAACATGTTGTTTTTTTTTGTAAAAAAGGAAACAGGCTGTTAAATCAACTGTTAAAATTTAATTAAAATCTGCTTGCTGCACAAAACATCAGTTTCTTTCTCTAAAAATTGAAATGCAAATTTATTCAGAGACTCCTTTCCTACCGGAGGCTAAAACTATTTTAAGATTACTGGAAACATTGTAGTAGATAACATGTAAAGGCTAAATATTGAATTTTACGACAGTGTATATCAACACCTGAAAATGTGATATCTGCTTTATTATATTGAATGTAAAAATGTTGATATCAAAGTTGATGATATAACATCTGTCTTAAACTGACCAGGATACAAATATTTTGTATTATTAACTTTTTTTATATACATAACTTTCAAAATATTATTATAAGTTTGTTACATGCAGAACTGACTTCTTGTTCATTCAGCAAATATTTCAAGGTGTCACAGATTGGGGAGGGAACAGTTTTTGAGTTTGCACGAGCGAGTACACCAAGTGGAAGGTGTTTTTTCGGATCCTTTGTCAATGCGCGGTGAATTGAGGGATTTGTCTAAAAGGGGGGACCGGTAGACTTGCCAGTGACAAAGAAACTGCTTAAAGGCGGCCTTCTGTTATGTAACAAAGAGAGGTATACCTTTCCACGCTGCATTCTGCGAGTGAGTGGGGTGTGCATAGTCTGGCAGCTGGTCCAGAGCCTGGTTGTTTTACAGACCGAGACAGGGGAAGGGCTGCTAGCAGCCAGACAGATCTGCAATGCATAGAGAGCAGTCATGCTTGGAGAACTTGGCACCGATGAACACCCTCTGGGAAGCCAACCTGTGTCTTCGGCTTGTCAGGGGTTTTATGTGGCCTGGGCACAGGCATCCATGACTCATATTTGGGGTGTCTTCAACCGTTCTCCTTTTTTATTTGTTTTTCCCTCTTCCTCCTAATGTCCTCCTCTCCCCTTCATTCACCAGCTAGGTGTTGTGCTTTGGAATCTGGGGCTTCGGGGTGGCTCTGTAGGAAAGGTAGTAGGGAAGAACTGGTGTCGTTTTGCCCTCTGTACTTACGCATGAGCTTTGTATTGATTGTCTGTAGTGTTTTTGACAAAATTGTTTTAATTTTCTCATCACACCTGTGCTCATCCTGATGCTGTCATAATGGTCCTGGAGGGATAGAGCTAAGAGGCACGAGAGTGCGTGTTAGGTTCCACCTGTACTGATTGGGAGGGGAGAGAGTAATTGTCCCATGTCCCATTTGATTTGTTTTTTTGTTTTTTTTTTGGAACTGTGTGGAGCTGCATTTTCAGTTCTATTTAATCCAAGTAAATTGATTTCTTACCAGCACTCACCTTGTGACCTGCTCGGCTTGATGGATCTGAATCTTAGAGTTATAGTTGCCCCTTACTGTGACTCAGGCCTAATTTTTTACAAAAACAAGGTGGTTGGTTTTGCAGTTTGAGTATGAAGGAGAAGCTTATCTTGTGGCTTCAGGAGAAACCATTGATGAGTAATAAAGCTCTAGTAATAGGAATAATTACCCTTATCAGTGTCTGTTTTAGTTTACATATAGGATATAACTCTTTTCAATGCACAAAAAATTGTAGAGATATTTTGAGAAAAAAGTAGAGATGATTACAGTATGTTGGGCTAAACGATGACTCAGCCACTTCTGTGGATTTCATTTGCTTCACATATGTGAGTAAATATATACATTTTTTTTTTTTTTGGCAGGGGAGAGGGTGATAACATTTTATCACGAAAGCAATATATATCCATATATATTGCTTTTGCTTTTCATATATATACATATATATATATATATATATATATATTACATTTGTGATAAAATGTTATCACCTTCTCCCCTGCCAAAAAAAAAGTAAAAGATAATAAATTAATTTGAAACTTGTATTCATCGTTGTGTTATAACATAAAATTAACTGGAATGAGCCGGTGTTAATCCTAGACTAAGTTTTACATAATTCAGGAAGGCCCACGGCATACATTTTGTCTATTAAAGATGGTATCAGCGTCTGACAATGGTGCATGTTATTTTTCATGTTTTGTTCATACAAATAAGATACTGAAGGCAATAAAGAAGAGGTATAGTTGTTAATCAATTCACGTTTTTCCAGTTCATTACATAACATATTATTTTATTTTTTAAACTATGTAGTTTAGAGCCATTTGCCTAGCTATCTACCATCTGAAAGAAAGACACTTCTCTGCAACAACATGTACATTGCATTCCAAAGTAAATATAGTGATTTGGACAAATGCATGGGCTAAAATAAGCATGCAGAAAAACTGAAAACATATAGAGGAATATCACCATGGCAGCAAACACAAATTGGTAATTCTCAAGGACAAGCAATACCTCTGAATTTAACAGAGAGGAATCTCATTATTCACTCCTCTCAGGAGTCTGGCAGTTTAAGTTGCCAGAAGGATACAGTAAATAGATGACTTACTGAGACAAGAATACTGAGACTGTGAAAATAAGTCATTAAGAAAAAATAAATAAACAAAATTTTCCAATTAAAAACATAAATTAAGTGTAATTTAATAAATTAAATGTAAATTATTTACTTTTAGAGAATATTTGCATATTAACGATATTAATGAAACAATTGGCTGTACGTATTGCTGTCACACTGATAACACACCCATTAAACGTGTATTTTTCTTCTCTTTCTTCCGCTGAAACGTCTCCTTAGGAATTTTGGCGTACTTGATTGAAATCTCTGCCCAGCCTTTGCCCAAGCAGTTATACTTCCCAACCAACTACTTTATCCGTCTGGTTCCATGCATGTTCTTGACAGACTGCAGTGGTTTTTGTATTCTCACTGTTCCACTGCACACCGCAGTCATTTTCCCCATCCTAACCAAAAAGCTTTGAGTAATGTTGGACTCTTTCAAGCACCTGGCAAACGCAACCACCATATATTAACTTGATATACCCTCCATAAGCCCAGTTTTCCTGTCAGACATCAAAGTCATCAAATTAGCTGAATACCGCTCTTCTCCATTGTTTCATATTCTAAAATAAGCTACCCAAATCTATCACTCCACTGAAGGACTTCTATCCTTCATGGCTAAACTCGGTATAAGGATAAATCTATACTGGAAAATGTTATGTCAACAGATCAACTCTGAGGCTAACTTAAAGTTGAGTTTGAACCAGAATACCTATATAATATAATCTTGCGCCATGACAGCTGAACTCAACAGCTGATTTTTCCAGGACACAGTGATGCTAACTGACATCCTGTGGTGCAGCTCCTGGACCTAACCGTTGCAGAACTGCCAGTCCCTCCTGGCTGACCTCGCTACCCGCGTTGCACTCCCCTAAAGCATCAATGACTCTGGTTCCCAAATGTGCAGTTTTCCTCCTTCCCGGCTACTCCCCGGACACCCGTCCTCATACCTCTATCGTCTGGCAGCTCGACGCGGTCAGTCTCTATTTCAAAAGTTTCATCCTGGCTCATCACATCCCTGTGTCCTGGAGACTCCTCCGTATCACTGAAAACTGATTTTGTTCCACTTGCGACTGGCTTCTTCATCAGTCTTCTGGGTTATTGAACACACTTTTCTGGCCCGGTGGTTGGGGACTGTGTGACTCATCACATCGCTCATCATCCTCTACAAACTCACCTCGTCTATCATCCACGACAATAGTGGTTATAAAACCGGGGGTCATGACCTCTAGTGACTCCCGATATGGATCAAATGTGTTCAAATGTAAATTTTTAAAAGCAAGGTCAAAGGGATTTGGCCACTGTCATTCCTCCGGTTCATCTCAGCACCATTAAAAAAAAAATCTGTCAAATACACGTTCTTGAGACATAAAGCTAACAACAAAAACAAAAATGAGCTTCAGCAAAAAAGGTTTGCTTGATTGATTGGTCATGCATTGCAACAGACACAGACATTTACACTCGTGTGCAATGCATTGTGGGAGCTCATTTTCGTCCTTTTACAACATATGTCTAATCTTAAAAAGAACATTTAATAATAAATGTTGTAAGTATTTAAGTATTTAAATATTAAGTTGTATACATTCTTTTTAAATTTTGTGATGTTAACTGTGTTACACAATTAGTTAGAAACAGGTTGTTTTTTTTGTGTGTGTGGCCCAGATCACTTAATCAGATTAACCAGGGAGGAGAGTCAATCCCAAAAGAATCAAATCTCAATTGCGTATCTTGAAAAATAAGATTTTATCCTTTTAGAACCATATGCAGTGGACTCAAACTCATTAAATTTCAAATTTCAAGTAATAACAGTGCCGAAGGTGACAATTCGTAATTTATCTTTCTCTCATGAAATCACAACTGCTACGTGTGCTGCTTTGCGAGAAATTAATATCCAAAGAAACTATTATTGTTTTTAATAGGCGTTTTTGTGAGTAAATACAGCTCCTGGAGTTCTTTTTCAAATTCTGAGTCATCACTCTAGGAATAAAACGGGTTCGACGATTTCTCATCTCATTCACGTGAGCATGACAAGGGGCCACTTTTACCATCAAGGTAGTACTTGCGACAAGTAAAAATCAAGGCAGCAATTGTTATTTGATGTCAGTGATGTTATTTATTTATTAATCTATTCAATTTTGTTTTGTTTGGTCATTTATTTATTTTTACTGGCGATTTTATGTATTTTACAGCAGCTTTATTATTACATCACATGTAAAACTAATTTTTTGAAAATTGTTTAAAAATTATTATTTTAGTATTAGTATTTTTTTAAAACCTGTTTAAAACATTTGTTACATGGTGTATTTTCAAGTGAAAACTCGTTTAGTGTTTATTGCCAATACTAAAGACTAAAACCAAACAATATATGTGTATATTTTATTGACTTTAGTTATAATAATAATTATTATTATTATCATTATTATCAGGAATCGAATCTGGAATCGACTCTCCAATTACTGGAATGGACTATAATCCCTTGCAATGACAGTTCACCCAGTTGTCGATACATTGGTCAGATTCCGTATGATGACGTGGCCTTTAGATTCTGGCCAAATGACAACGCGTTAACAAACGTAACTCCCACGGCTTCCGTATAATGTCGTTTTTTTCTGTTTAGGCTGAAATGACACCACGTTAGCAAAACGCGAAAACGTTCCAAATACAGTTTTTGTATGCAGTATTGTAATATTATACAGTAACTTGATTAATACACGTAATCGTTGCAGGGGATCAAAATGAGGCGCCCCGGTCTAGGTAAGCGATAAGCATTGTATAACGGAATGGCCGCTTGATAGCCTACATTTACACTAGCAGCAGTGGCAAAACGGCGATATAATCTTAAATTTGTAATCATGTTAAAATCTTTAAGAGTTTACCAATTTGATCAATTTATACCTATTTATTGTGCTTGCCTTGTTGTTTTGAATGGCGAATTAGCGTTTTTAAAAGCTCGATTTTATGGCTAGCCAGAGTTAGCTCGATAAGCATTGCTGCTAGTTAGTCGTACGAACTATAACTCAATTATAAGTATTTCTCATCTTAATCAATCCCAGGTACCGAATCAAACTGTTATATTAATTTTACAAACACATAGTACTATAAGCAGAGGTATACAGTCTTAAAATGTTGTATGGGCTTTATTTTATATTGACAGTAAAACGCATCCGTTTAGCATTCAAGGAGATTATTATAAATAAATTGTCAAATGTGGTTCGTTTCAGAAATGTCATTTTGCCGTAACGTTAGAGCATGTTTTCAAGAACCCCAAAGTTCTGTAGCTAGGTCCCCATTAGGGATGTTCTTAATTTTAGACCCCATATAAGGGGTCTGCAACTCTGTCACGAACCAACAGATTTCCTAGTTCTCTCTAATTTATGAAAATTAGTCATTTTTTGCTAAACGCAGGGCATAGTTATTTATTAGAACTACTTGGAAAACTATAACTACCGCTACCTAAACGTAAAAATCAGTTCTCCAGAGGTATGAGAAAGACCTCAAGTGTGGCAGTTTGTTTCTTTTCCCTCAAAAATATTTAGATTGATCATGTTTCTTGAATTGATTTGCATGCATTTCATTTATATTTTTAAAACGGTTTCATTATGCAGTCTTAATTGTGAACTGATATTTTATTTATTTACATTTTTTTGGGGGGGTGTCTGATAATATTTCTATCTTCAAACCATGGGGTGAAATAAATTATAAGTTTTGCGTGTATCAAATTCGATTAGCTATTTTGTGAATTTTAGTAATTTCACATTGAATCTGTATGCTTCACAACACGACAAAATGCGAGTACATTGTACACCAGGGTCAACTGTTTTTTTTTTCTCCATCCAAAACGCAAGTTAAATTCTTCCTCTTGTTAGGTGAGGGGGCACCACAGGGGAATTATGTTGCGAGTGGATACAGTGTTTATGAAGAGGAAAATGAACATCTACAAGAGGGTTTAAGAGCTAAAGTCAGTGCCCTGAAACATGTAAGTCTTGATTTGAGATTGTATATGGAGCTTATAATGCTATTTCACCAGTTAGTTAATATAAATGTAATTTATTAACTAAATTATATTTACTTTATTTCATGAAGACTTAATCTGCCTTTTCCTTCAATAATGCATGTTGCAATCAATTTAATATTCATTATATGTCTTCTGTTTAGCTTTCTATTGACATTGGAACAGAAGTTAGATGCCAAAATAACATGTTGCAAGACATGGTAAGATTTCTACTTATTAGAGGGAAAACTACGGTAGTGAACTATAATATAAGTATATATAATACAAGTAAAAGTGCATACATGAGAGGTTTCTAAAAGGCTTCCATTTAAATGCATTTAAAATATTTTGCAAGACTATGTACCTGATCTACAATGTAAAGCAACAATATGGATTTTAAAATATTCTAACAATGAACTATAGCAGATTTTTTTTGTTAGTAGTTCGTATAAAAGAGTCGTATGTACAAAAAGAAACGCACATGCTGATGCAGGGTCATGGATGCGTTTTTTACACGTTTACACATAGTGCCCGTTTTTTTTAAGGCATACCAAAGCAGATGTATACACTGATATTATAGAGTAAATTGACATAACCTTTGTCTGAAATTGACTGGCTTGCCGTTCCCACACAGGACACTGATTTTGACTCCACTGGCGGGTTGCTGGGGGCAACAATGGGGAGGCTTAAGCTTCTCTCGAGAGGCAGCCAGACAAAGATATTCTGCTACGTGCTGCTGTTTGCCATGTTTGTCTTTTTCGTTCTGTATTGGGTGATCAAACTTCGATGATTAGACAGTACCCCGCATCTCCCGGCGCGTGCCCCTCTGGACCAGGACCCCAACAGTGAAGTGTGTTCAGTCTCAAAGCTAATACTGCCCCATTTCTTTAAACCACTTTATGTGCAATATGGATCTGTCATGTTCTAGATGGCTTGGAAGAAATAAACACATCCTGCTCTGGTTAATTTCTTTAATTTTATTTAAGTAATTGTCTGTACCGAAACAGTGTCCAATTTCTGGACTAATTTACTGGAATACTGACAATATTATAGGATTTATAAGATTGTACAAAGGTTTCACAGATTTTCACAAGCTTTGTCATTTCTAAATCTCGTTATAGATTACAATGAAAGTAATATGCCCAAAAAAGTCTGCCAGACTATATTTTGTCCTTATTTTTGGCACAATAAACAATTGATTAAAAGAGTCATTACCAAATCACCGTTTAATTATGTAATTCAATCCACATTGACTTTCTATCGTTTACAGCTGTAGTGCTTAGATCAGCGGTACTAAACTTGTGTTGGTATAAATGTATTCACTGCTTGAGTAAAACATGGCTTTGATCTCAACCACGAAGATCTCTGTGGACCACAGATAAAATGTTATCATTCAGTTGCTCGCATCTCTTACCATTTTACACTTCATTTAAGATAAATGGAATCAGAATTTGTTAATTGAGTTGCTAGTGCCATGTTTAGTTATTTTAATATGGAGTATGTATTTTAATAAATATTATTTTATGTACCAGGTTGTTTTAGGTGTTGTTTTTAGATGTTTGATGGTTTTACTACAAAACAATTTTCCACAACAGATTTTCCATAATGGATTACGAATCCTATTAGTGGAATAAAATAACAAACCTTTAATTTCATAAACAATATACAGCATCATCAAAATATTTGCTTTTGTAGAAATAACTTCATTCCATTTTTGGATTTGTATAAACATAGCAGCGCTATATTTAAGTTCAATTCCTTAGAAGCCCTCTATGCTTTTGATGTCCTAAGTGTGTGTATATCTAGGGGTAATTAAAGGCACTCATTGTGATATCAAATAGATAGATTGTTACTACTTCCCTAGTATGACTTCACTTCCCAGGCAGTGTGCCCATATACTTGCAAATGATGGACAGCATGACCTCGTCTGCTCCGGCTCCAATTGACATCAGTCTGGAGTCCCTGATCACACGAACAAGGAAACAAAGTTAATTCCGTTCCACTGAGCGCGTGCACATTCGCAATGACTGAATGTACCCTCGTCCGTCCGGGTGAAAAAATGAACACTGAGACTAATGGGCACCAGTTAATGTTCTGAATAGGTTCAACTGGTTCATCACCTACGCATGGACCAAGATGTCCTCTTGCATCTGAATTAATAATCCCTATTTTAGAATTCTCCAATGGTGTGAAGACCACATGTTCCTTGCTTGACACGGCGGTATAATTTTATTATACAAAGTAAAAAAAAAAAGGTGCTGAATAGTTGTGTCAAGTTGCCAGTAATATAATGTCTAAGGCTTGTGTGAAAAATTAAAAATAAGGCTTGTGTGAAGTTTCACATAACATATTTTTAAAGTGCTCAAACTCACCTGTAAAACCTGCTGACCAGAACATCGCTGGTGAATCCCATCCCTCCCCAGAACTGCAGGCAGCTGTCCCCCACCTCCCGGGCTAGGCGGCCCGCCTTCAACTTGGCCATAGAGGCTAGTTTTGTTACATCGTTACCCTTTAAATACAGAGCTGGGGGAGAAAGGGGTTTGGGTAAAATCAGTCAAAAACTTTTTTTAAAGTAAGCAAAGTACCTAGTTTTATTTCTAACATATCACAAGAAGATTAGACAGTATCCGAATGAGATGCTGAATCTTTGCAGCTGTGTACTGGATGGACATGCAAAGACGAGCAGTTTGCGGCGGCTTGGCTTGACGTGTGACTGTGTCACCTGTGCAGCGATGGAGGAGGGAGCGCAGAAGCTCGATCTCCGTCTCCAGCTCCGCCAGGCGGAAGTGGACAGACTGGTTGTGAAGGACCGGCTGTTTGAAAATCTTGCGCTGACTTGTGTACTGTATGGTTTCCTGGACAATGTTCTCCATCGTAGTCAAGACTTTGAAACAAAGAAGCAAAGAGGATGTCAGGTGGGTCAGCCTTGCTTTCGCCAAAAACATCACCGAAACATCCTTTGAACTCGAGATGAAATCGGTCATGGCGCTTGCCTAGTGCAGACTGAGCCCTGTGAGACTGGAGTTCGCCGGTTCAAATCCAGCTCATGTCATTAGCCGGTTGTGACTGGGAGAGTACAGTGACAGTGCACAATTGTCTGAGCATCACTCGGGCTGGAGTGGCTAATTCCGGAGGTTTTTCTCTCGGCCCAACGCAAACAAGCGTCAGAAAGAACTGACCTCTCCTCCAGTCAGTGCAGAACCTCTCTTGTGGGCTGTGAAGCCTGCAGAGTGGAAAGGGAAAGGGTGGCTCGAAAGTAACTACAATTGGAGACTAAAAAAAACATGTGATTTTTGTTTTTGCCAATTGTTGTTGTTGGTGAGTAGCCAAGGTCTATAGAGCACACTGGGTCAAACACGAACTCTGCAAACTTTAAAATACAGAAATATTATAACTATGTTATTACAATTACAAGATAGTGTGGAGCTTACGCCATAAACAAGGAAATTATGACTCCCAGATAAGATCCAGCTGTTCTTCAGATATATTGATTTCTACTGATTGACGTCAAACGTTCAGGGAAATAAAGTATTTCTATTTCCGACAGGATCTTCTACAGTTCTGGTATTAAAATCCCAGTGATACTGTCGAAGGAATACCAAAATATGCTGTAATTCCGGACATATTACTCATCGGGCGGGTTTAGAGTTCTCAAACATGGCCAAGACTAAACTACTCATCATTTGTTCCAACAAAAGTCCAGTTGTTCTTTAGATAATCCTGACTTCTTCATGTTGACGTCAAATATCGATAAAAAAAAGATTGCTATTTTTATTTTATATATTTTTATGTTATCTCCTTAGTAGCTTATCTTTGTACCATCTTGCATTCCTTCTCAATAGAGCACATTGCAATCTTACATTGCACGTTGACCCATAAGACTTTGGCACCTTTGTACGTCGCTCTGGATAAACGAAGAGCATCCGCTAAATGAAGAAAAAAAAGAAAAGTGAAATGTCCTCACTCACTGTTGGCCACCCCCCATAGGCGCTCTTCCTGGAACTGCAGCATCTGATAAGTGAAGCCCATGCCTTCCTTTCCAATGATGTTCTGGTAGGGAACCGACACGTCATCAAAGAACACCTCGGCCGTGTCAGAAGACCACATTCCCATCTTCTCAATTTTCCGAGCAATGTGAACTCCTTCGATTGAAGAAAACGTTATACAAAAAAAAACCCAAGGTCAGCGTGATAAACAGGTTCTCTTTATCGCTCAATACTTTTGTATAAAGTTTCCCCGAGCACCAATTTCCACCCAGTCCTAATAAAACCTTTAAAATGTACTTTTCATATCAGTAAACGGCATTGTAAAAAAATAAAAATTAAAAAAGCCCTTGGTTGCCATGGTAACTGAAATCCAGCACATCTCGGTAGCTTTCGGTGCCCTTTTGGCTTTTCTTTGGTCTTACCGGGCAGGTTCATGGGCAGGCAGATGAGGGACTTGTTCTTGTGTGGTGGCCCGTCGCTGGTGTTTGCCAGAAGGCACATCCAGTCAGCCTGGGTGCCGGTCGTGGTCCACATCTTCCCACCGTTTATGACCAGCTCATCACCCTTACGCACAGCTTTGGTCTTAATGCCTAGGAGAATGCCACGGGCATGAAAGGAAGAAAAAAAATCAAGTTAACACCTAGCATCACACCTCCCTAAAGCTAATTTTAATCGTGCAGCTACTTCAATGCTTATGTCATCATAAGTGAAGTTGGAGGACTTCTTTTTAAGATTCAAATGAAAGTTGAAACCAGAAGGGAATGGAACCAGACCATTAAAGAAGAAAAAAAAAAACTAAATATCTCAAACCTACTTGCCACATCTGAGCCTGCCCCCACTTCACTCACTCCCAGGCAGGCTACCTTATCTCCCATCACTGAAGGCAGCAGAAACTCCTTCTTCAGCTCTGCGGAGCCAAACCTAAAATTCCATATAAGGACGACTGATGTGTCCACGGTTACAATCAACACACACAAAACAACAATTATTACTTATAACTAACACGGCAGCAGTAAATTATTACTCGGGATAAAAAGGTAGGTGGGACGGGTGCAGGACCTGGCCAGGGCAGGCGTGGCCATGTCCGTCTGTACTCCGATTGCCATGGGCACTCCCCCACATCGGATGTTGCCCAGCTCTTCAGACACGGCCACGCTGTAGCTGAAGTCCAGACCCAGGCCTCCGTACTCTGTCAACATGCACAGGGACGTTGTGTAATAACCCCCCAATCTCCTTTATTTACTTATTTTTACCTTGTTTTGTTTCGGCATTCTCCATTCTACTTTTTATCAGTATCAGATGGTGATAATGCACAGCTTTGATCATAGCAGGTGGCTATGATGTTTTTTTAACGAAATCTGTAACTGAATACAATTTGGCCTATTTAAAGAAAAACAAGTTTGAACATCTTTTGGGCATTAAGCCTGTCAAAATAGGCAGTTGTGCACGAATAAGGACAACACACCCGAAATGTTCCCACTACGTCTGTCAATCAAGGCCCAAAAATCTGGGCCTTGATTGAGAACGGGAGTGGAAAGCTCTCGTACGAGCAACCAAAGAAAATAAGGAAGCCCCGGGTCAAAGGTCAGGAAGCAGCCGGAGCTTCGGAGATAAAGCTGGATTTCAGGGCCTTATTAAAACAGCGATACAGATTCCCCTTGGAGTGAAAAACACAGACCGCAGATGAGCCAGAATGAATTCTGTGGACACATCCTGGACAGGGACGCCATTATCAGGGCGATTTAGACTCATCGTGCCAACAGTCAACAACACACTGAGAGTCTGTCGAGGGACTGACAGAATTATTAAAGGAAAGAACAACCACGCATTATAATGTCCTCCACCAGCCAGAGCAATAAAGGAATGACTTCGTGGTCGTTTTATTGCGTTGATATATGCTCCATCTTTAAAAACGTTGATGGCATTGTTTCACGAACCAGGGAAGGATGACAGCCAAGGTCGGAGGTATTCGGATAACGTGAAGGTTATTATTCCCATCAGCGGAGGAACTGACCTTCATGAAACCTTTACTAACTACATTCTGGAAAAGAACCAATTGCCCTAAAGCCCCTGGATCTTCCTCCAACGTTCTCCAAAGCGCGCATTGAATGTGCTACATGTGTTTTTTTACATGCAGCATGGCAAACTCGCATTTTTCTTCCCGTTCTTCCCACGATTCTCCTGCAATCCCGCTTTCACAGGGCCGACCGATTCATAAAGCAATTTCCTACGGCCAAAAAATGCATTTCCAGCCTTGCCCTAAGCTTTAAAATCCAAGGAATGCATTTCAGCTTACAAATGTAATGCACCCTGATGTTGTCTCCCTTCCCCTCCTAACGCCGACATCACCTGCTAAATTGATATTCCACTGTTGATTTATGTGTTATTGCCCTGTGTGCACAGACCGTGCTTCACCTTATCTAATGTTTACACACGTTATCAGCGTGGGATATACTGGGAGCTTTCACATATTAGGGTTTCATATGGCATCGCATGCTACAATCGCCCGTCATACTGCGTGACATAAGCGTTGTGAAAATGTACTCCGCATGGGGTAAAGCGGGGACATACAGTCTGCCGGGACCACAATAGTCGCCCTCTTTCTTCAACGCAACCTGTTTACCAACTCAATTCCCATTGCATTATAAAAACATAACATTTAAACAGAAATGATCCATCATAGATAGTGTAAACAAAATCAAGACACTCAAATTTCAGGCCCAAACATTTTATGAATTTATTCACAAATTTTGCTATGTTTTAATGTAACGTTTACACTATTACGCGACAACATTATAACCAAATCAAAAGTCAAATAAGCCCGATGTTACCTACCTATTGGTTTGTTAACCCCCAGAAATCCTGCGTTTCCGAGGATCTTAAAGATCTTGTGAGCTGGGAACGTTCCCGCTTCTTCCCATTCCCCAACAAACGGGTTTATCTCTTTGTCGATGATCTGGGATTAAAGGCACAGAAAGAGAAACTGTTCACTTGTTAGTTTGAGGCGTGATGTGAGGTCTGGTGTGTAGCACCCTTAGTTCACATCTAACCCAAGCAATGTGTGTGTGTGTGTGTGTGTGTGTGTGTGTGTGGATTTGGTAATTTTTAAATGTTAAATCTGGCACAACCACAACAAAAAACAAGAACAACGTTTGAAAACCAATAATTAATATGGAGGTGAGTTTAAAATGATTATTAAAGGCATAATTTTCCTCAAGCATTGTAAATCAAATCAAAAATGATATAAAATTGGTTTAGTATATTAAACAATATTTGGTTTAGTAATGTGCCCGCTCTAATTATTAAAATTTTTTGTGAGGGTGGAGGGGTGCCAGGCCTTTGAAATATTTACTATTTCTAATTTTAGAGGGGCATAATCAGTGTACATGTGGAGGGAGGGGTTATTTACCAGCAGGATGAAGGGTGGAGTTGAAGAATGAGTTAAAACATTCTTCCACTTCCTCTCCATTTGCGAGTGAAGGGCACGATAATATATAAATAAATATATTACCGTGCCCCTCACTCGCAACGGAAAACCTCCTATTCATTCTAAGCAATACAATGGGTTACACACATTTCGTCGGCTGAAACTCAGGCCAGGTGGATTGTTTTCGTAGGGGTCATAAGCCCCATGGGCCAACCTTTGACATGTCACAGCTCAAAGAGGTGAAAAAAGGAAACAGGTCCTAAAATGCACAACTATAAAAGTGGAACTTCTCAAGGTGACCTGAAATGTGACTGGTACACTTTGCATGCAATTGCCTCTATGAAGACGTTTTACAGGTTAACACAACACTTGTCGGGCACAATATAATTTCCTTAATTTCCTCCAATTTCATTTCAGCAGTTAATGTTCAGGAAAAAAATACTTAATGCACTCTCAGTTTTAATGGTCATCACAGTCAACAGACCTTTAACTAGTCACAACATAAATCATCCGTTAATGGCCGGTAATGAAAACTTATTTCAAAATGTGAGGTTTTTTTTATGAGTAGATGATCAAATTTAAATCAATTACTAAACATATCAGAAAATTTGGCTAAATTCATCCTCAAACTCAATGTTCCTAAACCATTCAGAGAAGGATATGTGAAAACCTTCAAGAGGCAATAGTTATATATAGAGAAAAAACAAATTCAAGCAAGAACCGGCCATGTTCAAAAGTCCTTTGTTCCGTCTTGTGTCGTGACAAATATAAACTCAAAAGCTTTATTTTGAAAGTTTAAAAATATTTATTTTCCTCAGAATCTACCCCTGAAGTTCATGACTAGAGCTTTCAAACTTCAGGGTTCAATGAAGACAAAAAGTGCAGGAGAGTCAGATCTGAAAACCCTCATTATTCTTCTTACAGAAACTGAACGTGAACCAAATAAATCAGCCACTGAATTTAACCGCAGGTAAAGTCAGAGCAACATGCAGATTCATCCCCTGAATGGCAGTCTTGATTATTTTTGACGATGAATTGTTTGTTTCCAAGGTTCATTTGTGGAACAAAGGAAGTGAGATTCTCCCTCTAAATTAAGAATTCAATCAGCGGGGACACTAAATCATAAAAATAAAAAAAGTTGACCTTTTTTTGCTTCTGAAGAAGGCAGAAAGCAGAAAGAATAGAAAAAAAGGTGGATGGTCAGAAAGAAGTATCTGTGGTCAAGACCTCGTATGAAAATCAAAAACACTGTCTCCTTAGTCCGGCCTTCGAAAGCTACATGAAAAACAGAAAATAAAAAAAAACTGATGGTAAACTACAACTCCATTACCTGAGACAACTGTTTTAATACACTGCAAAAGCACAGAGACGAATAATTCAAACTGCTTGTCATTGAAAATATGAGCTTTGCAAGGACTAAGGACACCCTGTCATCATTAAATAAAGGTCTTTATTGCTCCAAAGAAGGGCAAAGCCATCCGGTAAAGCTGACTGATATTTTCTAGTTTGCAATATATTTTAAAATAATGATTTTTTCCAGTCATTTTTCAGAACTCAGAATCAGCTGTTTGTATATACAAATACAAATACTTGTGATACAGTAACACTAAAAATATAAACACCTTTGGGAATGAAAAATTACAAAATAAATAAATTCCGCTACTTTGCAGCCTAGCATTAATTTATAAAATCTAATAGAAAACAAAAGTTGGGGTGAGTAGTCTCCTTTTGTAACTTCAACTTTAAGTGAAATTCCCACCTTGTATTAAACTCAGTCATTTTTCCACACTGATTTCGTTTCATCATGCCTTTAATCCATAACTGAAAGACTTCAATATACTGTGATTTTTGTGCACATCTAATCCTGGAAAGCATTTTTAAAAGCTTGAATTTGTGGATTTGGGTGGGGTTTTATTGCACATAAAAAAAAAAAAAAGGAGAAAAAGATTTTCTTTATTTTTCTACAATGTCTTTAAGAATTATTATTATTATTGGAACCCTATATAAATACGTACAAAAAAGGTTATGACATATCATTGTTATTCGTCATCTTGATCGTACTTTTAAAATAGGAGATATATCTAACCTTAAAATTGTTCTAAAAAATGTTTTCATCAAGAAATAATTATTTTTCTCAAAAAGATGCGTCTCACAATTATTGGCATCCCTATTGGCATCCCTGCGCTTTGTGCATACTTTACTATGTCAATATAACAGCACAGAGGAGTCTCCTATAATGTTTGATCTGGTGAGAGAACACATAGGAAGTGATTTGAGACCATTCCTTCATAATCTCCAGATCCTTTCAAAGTCCTTGGTCCTCACTAGTGGACCTACTAGTGCAACTAAAGCTTGTTGTTATAAAGGTGACATCCAATAGTTATTTTGGAGCTTTTGTGACCCCAAGGTATAACAAACTTCTGCAATTCTCCAACTGTGTTCCTTCGAGATTTATTTTGCCTCCTTCCGGACGTAGGTTTGAGTGGTAAAAACAACTTGCATCCTCTTCCAGGCAGGTTCATCACAGCTCCAGTTTTATTAAAATTCCTTAATTAATGCCCAAATAGTGGAGCTATTAGCCATAGCCTTATTTGTGAAGGTCAATAACCTCTCATTTCATCTCATGTGCGTTCTCTGCCCTTTCCTACGTTGATGGATGACTTAGTCAGAGTAGCCTGTTTGTCGCCTCATATTTATACCCCAGTGAAACAGGAAGCCATGAACATTAAAAAGTAAAATCTTAATCAAATACACATTGATTAGAGATTGTTCAAAAGAATTTCTGTGGGGCCAATAATTGTGAGACATGTTTTTGAGAAAAATGTATTTCTCGATTTAAAAAAATTATTTGAACGATTTTAACTCAATTAAAGGTCATACTATATTTTGTAAAATATAGTGTAAAATAAACTTTTTGTTGATATTTCGTAGGGTGACTATTCTTGAGGACATGATACAATAACGTGATACAACAGACAATAGTAAGCTGGGTATGGGAAACTGCCAAAAATATCAAAGCTAAGTCAAGCATCCAGGTACATTAAAAAACACATCAAACCGCAGCCACCAGATTATTTGTAAAAAATCATGTATCCAGGGCGGTATTTATACAATGACATAAATTTTAGTTGATTTAATTAATTTATGTGACCCCTTGATCT
>JAOYSI010000011.1:653228-688677 GCA_025775065.1 Hiodon alosoides
ATCATGTATCCAGGGCGGTATTTATACAATGACATAAATTTTAGTTGATTTAATTAATTTATGTGACCCCTTGATCTGCAACATTCTGATCGCAAGAATCGTTTCGATGGCCCCCGAGCGCGTCCTACTACACATGTCACATGACTATGGACGATCCCTTGTTGGCTTCTAATAATGTTAACCATACTTGCAAGGACGTCGCATACACCTGGGAGTACTGCTCCAAGAGTATACGTAGGTTTTTCAGTTAGTCATATACTGACGCTCTATTTTCACGATTAACAGACACACCCGATATCTTCGTAAAGTTGTCGGCAGTAATTTTTAAACCCAGCTTTCACTTCTACAAGCGCTGCTGTCGAACAATACTTGGTGACCTCTCACCTATTTAAGGTTTGTTTTTGAGGCTCCTCTAACATCGATTCCTATATAATAGCTAGCAAAATGTTAATCCCGTCCTGAGATTTTGCTGGGAGGGTTATGGAATTGCTTTGGAAAAACATTTGGAATACGCTGGGTGACGTGCTTATGAAGCTTTCGGTATGCTGCAGACCTACTGGTCTTCCGTACCTTTTTCAGAGATTCCTTCAATGCGAAATGTTCCTGGGTGTAAATCAGGTGATCTGGTGCGGACTCGGCACCCGAACGTGCTTTGGGTTTCGATGGAACATTTTCTGAGAAGTTCCTGTTGCTACATGTTGCGGGTATTCTGTAAAAGTGACGCCAAGTCGTCACATTGGGAGATATAACTGCGCGTAGAGCCATGTTGAGTGCCTTGTTGTGGTATGAAGGGTTTCGCACATGCGCTTTAAACCTACTTAGTATCCCGTTATGCACACGGGTAATGATAGGGACACACACAAGACAATCGGGGGAAAACCTGCTAACTCCACGCGTTCCTTGACCCGAGATTGACCCAGGAACTCGACGCTGTGTGGTAGCAATTCTAAATTTCTAATCGCCGCTGGAAAGCACTAAAAATACGATGTCTGTGAGTGACTGAAAATTTCCCACGTAATCAAAACTGCAATACGTCAATAAACCGCAGTCGGTCTACACATTCTCTGATGTAATTAATCGGCCTGTGGCCTACCTAATAACCAATGATTCCTCCAAAACCCACACTTGATTTTCGAACAATCCCACAAAATGCAATTACTTTTATTTAGTCCTTTAAAATTTAACAAATTCAATATTTTTCATTATAAATCATTGTTCTTTTGACATTAACAATATGCTTCAAGGATTTGTATATATAATATACCATTTTTAATTCTAGACTATTTTGCAATGCCAACTGTAGACTGTAGGTCTTCAACAAAATACACAGTGTCACCCAGTTGTAAACAAGCCCATTTAATCCAAGGGTTTTGTCCAGCATTGAAACAAATGTACACACTATATGTAGCTCAATGGGTGGGGAGCACTCATTTAATCAAACGAAGCTCTGACAATCATCACACAAAATGACTGATTATTTATTACATGGCTTTGCAGAGAAAACACAGGAGGGTCATTGAGAACACGGTTGGGTCTTGGGGAATTTGTTACAGGTTCCCCTCCCCATTCCTCCCCCCAGTCAGTCAATTAAAAATGTTCCGGCTATTATTCTTTTTTGTTTGTTTTGTTTGCCTTTTCCAGGTGTGCTAAGGTAGTCTAATCTGGAAAAGGGGAGTCGGTTCTTCTGTGCACTTTAGGAAATGACGCATCCACCCTTCTCCTTGAAGGGGTTTTTCTCCTCTGGCATACCTTTGACAAGAGTATCATCCTCCATGCCACTCTCTATGTACTCCTTCACCTCCTCACAGCATTTTGAGACCTGCAATTAAAGCAGAGCCGCCCTTGAGATCCAAGCTTGCAGGTTCTTTGCTCACTTTGTAAGACACTCACGTAGCCGTTTTTCTCAGTTGCCTGATGGTCACTTTCTAAGTAAACCCATTGACCCAATTTGTTGGGCTGAGTCGGCGAGTTGTAATCAATCCAACCAGTCTTCTGAGCTAAGCGGTTTTTCTCGTAATCTTCTTTAAGAGTACTGCCAAGACTCGTGAGGTTACTCGAGAGCCTAGTGAAGAGTCCTCTGAGGAAATACAGATGCTAATAAAAGTGAACAAAGTCCTTTGTGACATTCATTTTAGTTGATTCTAGCTTTTAAATTCCTTTTTTTTTCCATTTAAGTAAATCTTCTCATGACAAGTAAGGGCAACTGGTGGTTTGGTGGTTAAGGTGACAGCCTTGTAACTGAAAGTAGCACCCCAGCTGTTGTAACCTGAATTGTATCAGTAAACGTCCAGCTGTATAAGTGGATGAATGTTTACAATTTAAAAGCCATGTGAGTCGCTTTAGATAAAAGCGTCTTCTAAGCAATTTAAATAGTAATGCCTAGATTTATGTGCACAGTTCTAGGAAGGCTTGAGTTAATTGTTTTGAACAAACATCAAAATTTAAAAGTCTTGTTGTTTGTGTTGTTTTAAGCAGTATCTTGCTTGTTTAACTATCGAACCATTTAAGTGAAAATATATAGCTGTTTCATTGAGTTACAAAACGGCTTGAGGTATGAAGGATATATGTGCTGAAGGAAGAATTCATAAAACAACTTACCAATGCTCTCTCAAGCTTAACTTCAATTTTAAGCTGATCAACCTCCATTTTTGCTTTGTCCAGGTCCGTTAAATCATCAACGTTAATGACCGGCATTGTCTGGGAAATATGAACTAAAATTAGAACAACGCTTGCTTTAAGGAATCCCACAAACCTTTGCAAATTGATAAGAAGTGACATAATGGTTAATCGATCAGAAATGTTGTGCAACAAAAGGTGAATGCATTCTGTGCAAAATATCTGTCCAGTTCTTCATTTATTACATTTAAATGTAACATTTTTGTGTAAAAAAAAAACCCTGTTAATTTGCAGATATTATCATGCATTTTCCTAAAGGCTGACATTCAAATTGGTGTTAAAAATCGTATCAAAATGCGAACTTTGAAGTCATGCTATGGTAGTTAAAAGTGCTAAAATAGTTTTAGAACACTATTTTTTGTTACATTGTTTCACTTATTAACTAGCACCGCTCTATCTAATGAATGCTAATGTTACATGATGTTTTAATGCCAATAAAATAAGTATGTCTTAAGTATGTGTTTCTACGTTAAAAAAATATTTAGTCAGGAGTGCTTTAAATATGTTTAAAAAAATGTATTTTATATCAACATCAATGAATAATTTATAAACTTCAAGCACTATATTTAATTTTTTTCAAAATAGCTCTGCCTCATATTAAATTCTGGTGAATCCACATGTACAGGTGTGTAAACACTATGTTGTTAAATACAAAATTCATTGCAAAATGTTATAATATGTTACAAATAAAAAGTGAAACATACCGGTGTTTACTTTGGTCTGTCTTCCAGCCTGAAAATTTCCAAAGTATCCCACTTTTCCTGTACAGTCCGGGTTATAAAGTAATCTATATAACATCTTAATCCCATAATCAGATTAAGATGATGCCCTTCGGCCAGAGGATCAGGGCGTGCAATTAGCATTTAGTTTGCCAATGCTTAGGTTAAAAGCTTGTTTTTCTCACCTTTTTGATAATTTGACATGACAACAAAGTGAATAAGTGTAATACACATGGTCCTTATGTGTGTTTTTTAAGTACTGTTGTAGGTCAAGAGGACACACACACTGTAACAATAGTGGCCATGATTAAGGTGTGTAATCTGTGTTTACCCCAAACCTGTCATGTTAAATAATGCGTTGAGTTGCGAGATGCTGAGTAATTACTGCAGGTAATGTCAAACGTGGGCCTCTGTAGCAAAAATGTTGAGGGATACAGAGCCATAGATATCAACACAGACCGATGTAAACAGCTTCAGGCTCAATAAGGTAGTTTTGTCTCTTTAAACTTGTGAAGATTTACTTATTTGTTTGCTTGTTTGTCCGTGTCTACCTAATAGGCTGCCATGTTAGCTATTCAACTCCAAATCTATATCGATATGTATTTAGTCACTCGTTTTCTGTCACCACTTATCCAATTCAGGGGCATGAAGCCTGATCTGGCAGACAAGGGGCGTGTGGCAGGATACACCCAGGACAGGATACTAGTCTATTACAGGACTGGAGACCAAGAGACAGACACAGCCACTCACACAAGTGGTTGGACAATGGGAGGAAACCAGAGCACCTGGAGGAAACTCACAGAAAGCAGGAGGAAACCTGAAAATCCCCACAGACAGTGACCCGAGCCATTTAGAAACCGGGGACCCTGTGAGACGCCGGCGCTATCCACTGCTTTGCCTATCAGCTAGAGTGTCTTCTGGGTAAACTTTTCTGGGGAGAATGGTTAAGGTTGCGGAGATCCAACAGAAAGCTCACAGCCGATAAACTTGTGGATAACAATTGCTGCGGGTGTCTTCCATAATACAGGCAGGGAGAAATGTGATCCTCAGTGGGGTGTTTGTTCACTTTATTAAGCCTTTCCAAAAACATGGTGAAAAAAAACCCCCCACTCAAATTCAAATATTCATTTAATTTCAGTAAAACTTTAAAAAAACTTTTAAATAACACTCCCTTTACTATCTTTAATTTAGTAAGTATTCAACCTATAACAATAAACATATTCCAGGCACAGAAAAATATCTAAATATATACAAATTGTCCAAGTCTGAGCCATCTTGGATCTTGTCCAAGATAAGCCAACAATTCCCAGTGCGAAAGGCCAACATGATCAATTCCCAGCAACGGTCCCCAGTTCTCACTGTGTGGGGTTGAGGTCCTCATTTATATTGTGTCAACCTACGTTGAACCCATGACAAACCAACCTGCTTGTAGACAAGAGCAATCAATTGAACATGTATTGTTGTCTTTGCTAGCTATACGTTTCTCAAAGGTGAAACTTCCCCCTTTTTTCCTTTGTGTGTTAATCACTTTTCATGGGGAGACTTGTACGGATTTGTACAGTGTCGGTGAATTAACAGTGTGCAGAACAAAAAAGCCAATTAAATGATTTTCCCTGATGCCGCAGAGCCAAACGTTTACACGGTTCAGTTGAATATGAATATGAATATGAATGTTAATATGAATATGAATATGAAAACTTCCCTGGAGCCAACGGTTGTGATATTTCCATCCAGAGTGAACTACATCAGATAATGAGTACTGGAATCGGGAAAAATAATTAAAAATAGGTTTTCAATCAATGTTCATGCGCGGTGGCATTTCGCTAGGTGACAATGTCTATGGCTGGACTATTCCCACCCTACCCCAACACAGAATGACTTACACAACAGGGCTATGGTTATGCTGACATCGCAGCAGGGCTGTAGTGGAATGACTGTTTTGTGTATGGAAGACTAGTTTCTGTCATCACTTTGTTTTTCGTTTTTTTTAAATGAAACCATCAGTGGCTACAGTATTTTAACATTATTATAATAATGGATTAAGAAACTTGATTTATGAAAAAAGAACTGTTTATTGTGGTTCATCAGCTAATACAATGTCGTGAGCACTGGAAACCATTCGGTAGGCCGACACCTCTATTTCTGGAGCTGTCTTTGCATTTTTATACATCTTGTATTTGTTATTATTATGTTTGTTATTTTGATATATTTTAACCGTAACTACAAATCAGAAAGTCAATTATTGTTTTGCATGATTTCTCTTTGATTATGTTTGTTTTCTTAAATTTTTTATTATCAATAATATATGTTAATTTAAGGTTTGATTATCAAATTTGGTGTATGCATTATCCCAGTTGGTGTTATGTTATTTAAGTGGTCTTCTCGTTAGAATCGAATTAATCGCTAATTTCATTCCAGCCTTTTTTTACTTTCTTGGATTTTCTCCTGTTGTGTTTACAAATAAAACGTTATTTATTTAAGTATTCTGTAAAAGGCCGCCTCCAGGAATGTTTCTGCTCTGCGTCAGTTGTGGGGGAGATTCAAATGAATTCGGTTCTATGAAGTTTCACAGAAACATTTCCTTAAGTAATTCCCTAAGAAATGTGTCCTGAGTTAAGTCTGACGTCACAGCATATTTATATTCGCGATTAAATAATGACATAATCAAAAATATATATTTATGAATTATAATTTGAATTAATGCATTAGCGTGCGCTCGTATGTAACCCATCTTTGAATTTTTAAAGCGAATTCATGAATAAGTGAATTCATTAAGTTTATTTAAGTCAGTGTGCATTTGCTGCAATAAATGCGTATCAAACCACATAATTAATGGAAATGAGTCAACAAACCCGCCCATCTCCCTCCCTCTTAACGGTTTACCAAGGATATAAAACACTTGTGGAGCACCAGTTAATATGTATTTTTTTCTCCGTTTTTTCGGAAACGAAGACGAGAGGACCCATGGAGTCTCGTTTGTTGCAGAGCTTTTTGTTGTTTTCTTTTGTTGTGGTCATTTTCGGATTTCCATCTCAAGGTATTTTACCAGAGCGAGTATTAGCCTACTCTGTGAATATTTTGAGGCTTAAGTGTGAAGTAGTGGCCGATGTTAATATTATAATAATGGTTGGTGTTTATTAAGGGTGTCAACTGTGTTTTCTCGTGGTTTTCGAATGGTGTTCTTCTTGTGGTATATTTCCTGATTGCTGACCATCGATGTACAGTATTTAGTCCTGTCAATGTTTTCGTCTGAGAAGGCTTTATTTAATCTCGTAAATGTTATTTTTAATACAGATGTGTGTCTCCAGAAGCTGGACGAAGGCCCGTGCAGAGCTACTTTGCAGCGCTTCTACTACAATACATTGACCCAGCAATGTGAAGAGTTCAGTTATGGGGGGTGCTTAGGAAACTCCAACAATTTTAAAACGTTCGAAGACTGCCAGAAGACGTGCTGGAGGATACCGAGTAAGTTAATACATAAATGCATAGATACCTGCTTTCGTTTGCCTCGTACCAAGGAATTTGGCACCGACCACCCAATTACAAGCCTTACGTGCAGATCCGACTTACTCAATAGTTGCAATAAAATATTATGATTTTTTTTTGTTTGTATTTAAAAAATATATTTTCATTGTTCGTATTTAACATCACAATCGGCTGTAAAAAAATATATAAATACCGACAGTTCAATAGTAAATATTGATGTGATTCATAAAATGAAACTTGTGTCAGTAACTGAATTATCATGGCTTGATGTAATCGTTTGTGGTGTTAGTTGTGCTTGAGTAATTGAATGCTTTTCAGTTTTTATTGGAATATAACTTTATACCTTGCATAAGACATCCAGCAGAAGTTAAATTAGCAGTAAAATTGAGTGGCATTTTTTTAAACTGATTTTTAAAAAAGTGTCGCTTTCTCTGTAAAATGTTAGATGTTCCTCCTTCTTTCAACCATTGTTTATACTGTGTGTTTGCAGCCAAGTCTAAAACACGTTTGGGAAAATAATCAATTGTGTTTCATCCAAACTAAACTTTGAGTTAGGGTGGTGGTGGTGAGATAGGAAAGTTTGAATCTGTGCAGTGTGTAAGATCTGTGAACTACATTTTCTGTACTTTTCAGAAATTCCCAAAATTTGCAGACTGGAGAAGGATGAGGGTCCGTGTCGCTCCCTCATAAAGAGGTACTTCTTCAACATGACGTCCATGCAGTGCGAGGACTTCTTCTATGGGGGCTGCTATGGAAATGACAACAGATTCCACAACCATGCTTCCTGTCTGGATTACTGCCAAGCACACAAAAGTATGTCTGGATACCACTTGGGATGTTTCTGTGCACTAGCTGGATTTTTGACTGGTCTAGTATCTATGTAGTAAATCTGAGGGGTAAATGTGCATACTTAGTTGCTGTTGAGGACTTGCTTGTGCTTAACTAATCTCCTATGATTTAAAAAAAACATTCAAGAGTCAAACTGACTAGCCCCCCCTACCTATAGTTTTTCAGTTCTAAATGATGCAGGTCCACATTATCTCTACGTTATCTACACTTTCCTTTATTGTAAATACTCAACCTAAAATTTACTCTATGGTTATTTTGACGTTAGTTTACAGCGGCAAACTCTATGATGTTACGCATTAGGTTAGGCAGATACCTGCTTCAACTTTACACAGTATCGTTAACGTTAGCAGTCAGTTCGCAGTTATAGTTGCTAACCCCTTAGTTGTTTCTTATCCCCGTTCTCATAGCTACCCCTGCTATCTGTCTCGGTCGACTGGACAAGGGCCTGTGTTCTGCGTCCATACCACGTTACTACTATAACCCCACATCAAAGTTGTGTGAAGAGTTCCTGTATTCGGGCTGTGGAGGGAGCAGCAACAACTTTGTTTCCAGACAGCGCTGTGCTGCCATTTGCATGAAAGGTATGTGATGGTTCTGATGCGTGTGCGTCACGAGGTGTATTTATCCCCAGAGGTAAAAAAAATTCAGTTGTTTACTGAGATGTAATTGATATTAGCAACTGACCAGTACTGAAAAAGTACTTAATCCTTGGGTTGATTTGATTGTTGTATTTCAGGAAGAAAACCATTGGGAAACAAAGATTCCAATAAAATCAGAAGGAAAATCTTAAGCGGCAAAAGACTGAAAAGCTAATTTTTTGCAGTTTGTATTCTACAGTGTATTTGAGAGAATAACTCAAAATTATATATTTTTCTAACCTGTCATAAATAAGTCCTGATTGTTTAACCGCTGAACGTTTTTGTCTTGTAATTTACCAGTGTACTCTTTTGTAAACATCCCTGGCCTTCATATGTAAATATACAGTTATGTATTCACTTTGTATTTCATATTTTACTGAATGCTAATTTTTATTACCTGTACTCTCTCTCTTATGTTTTTGCGGTTTATTTCTTGTAACTATTTTCACATACAGTACAGTGAAAAAGTATTTGTCTCGTCTTGATTTTATTTTATAATTTTTAGCCATGAATGTTAGATCTTCAAAAATAAACCCAACTACTTTTTTTTTACTCAATATTGTTCATTTGAAGTCAATGGCATTCATCATGTCCACACATCTCATTAAAACTAATTAACTATTATTTATGAATGTGTTTTTTTATATATATATCATTTTCTTCTGATAGGTGCCTGTGATCATGTAGGAAAGGATTCCATGTTTTGTTCGAAGTTGGTTCTCCCACATGAATCACCATATTATAAGTTCAGAATTGAATAAAACTGATAACTAATAAAAATGTTTTCTATTTATTTTACGCTACCCCAATCTGGAAAAGTTCTCTGTCAATTGACCTGAAAATGGGAATTCAAATAGTCTTCTCCAAGCTAACTTTCTCTGTACGAGTGTGTGTAACACAGCCTGGTCTTTGGAGATGCGCCGCTGTTGAAAGCGCTGGCCCGGCTAGGTCCAGCCCATTCTTCGGAGACGTGATGCTGCTGCGAGTGTTGGCCCGGTCTTGGTCCCCAGCTGCTGATGCAGTCCAGAGAAAACGGGGTCAAGGAGACCTCACTCATCCGCTCTGCTCTGCTGCTTAATCGTGAAATTCCTGCTGTGTTTTTATAGACCTTACACTGCTTAGCCCGTTGCACTCAGGAATTACATTTGTACAATGCCTTTTAACTGTTCTCAATGGTTTGAGCACCATCATCAACTTTTTAAATGTCAATCTTTGACATGTTGATGGGGCTGATTTTAATTAATCTAGGAATGGGCCAAGGGGTGTGTGCGGCCCTGGTCCTGCCAGTAATGTGGTGGATTTCAAACAGGGTTGCTTTTGCAGAAGCTTAGTACAGTTAATGGAATAGTTGTTTCGCAGTAAAATTTTATGGAAACAATTAAAAGAGGCCCCCATATCCTCTTCTCAGCCATAAATGCCTTAATGGGCTTGTGGCCATATGGTCTTGTTTAGATACAGTTTTAAAGAAAGAAGATGGATGTTAGAAAGTGTCTGGCTTAGATACTTAACGGCCTTGGCACAGTGTTGAAGCCTCTTGAGGGTTTATAAAGCAACAACACCCTAACTGAGAAAGAACAACACTGACTGAACACAGGGGAATAAACGGTCAAGCCGAGAATATCGATATAAAGCTCTACAAGGTGTGAACTTAAACACGTCTGGTGCTCATCACAGATGAGTAATGGTAACACAAACGTAAGAAAATACCGGGTTTTATTTTTGTCTGAAATTAACGCAGGTTCGCACTCAATCGTGCAATAACATCTAAAAAACATTGAAGCAGATTCACAAGTAAACTTTCACGAATTGGTAAAACTTACTCGGTATTAGCTACATTGGAAGAACAGTTACCAATTCGCCATCATCGTCCTCACTCAAACTGATTTTTACGATTCATTGCGAAAACGAGCTGACACTTGATCTGATTTTGTTGTTGTTTATGAATACATTCGAGAATACATTTTTAAAGACTGTCCTGGCAAATGTTAGGAATTAGACAAAGTAATTTATTTAATTAAAATATGAATAAGCTGGACACTTATCTAGTGAATGACAGGATCTCAGGAATATGCCATATATTTTGTTATGAAAATTAAGTCAACATTCTAAAAAAGAAATAGCGTTGCAGAAATCACTCTAGTTCGGGTTATGTCCAGCAGCACCAAATGCGCTGGAGGCACGTTAACCTCAAGGAAAACTGTGTTCAGCATTTAGGACATTTAGGATTATGGAAGGATATATTTGCATTAGCCTACTTCCTAAAAAAAAAAAAAAAAACTGGTGACGCTCGTAAGAATGTGTTAGTTCATAGCAGCATAGCAGTAGAATGAGCCGAATATCAATTAACTCATAATTAAAAGCTATCAACAAATGAAAGACAGTTCCAGGCGTCTGTCTCTGTTAATACTTGATTAAAAATATCTTAAACGCCTGGCGTGAATAATTTTGCTAAGCTGATATGTAATGAAAAACCGTTCTGCGTTCGAACTAAAATCTGCTTTCAAACTAAATATAGCGTGAAAGTAACTCCGATGCCAGGGAAATGTGAATATTACTCAAAGTAAATTAATTTATTTAGTTCATGTTTATTTGTTCGTTTTCAAATTGGTTGATTGAAATATCTATGGGCCTTTTAGTCATTTGGACTGTGATGAAACTGAAATAAAATGTCTCTGCTTGATCGCTATTTACTATTGAAGTCTTTCATACATTATATCATTTTAAATTATGTTTCCTTGTGAAAATATGTCTTAAAAACTACATTTAACTTATTTGTCAAAGATGTTTCTTTATTATATATGTAGTCATTAAACTCCTCGTTTTGTTCCTCGGTCTCATCGTGATCATTCAAGTCGAGCCAAACCTAGCCTGGGATCAAATCAAAGCTTCGGCAACCACGAATCTTATTGAATATTTTTTTTTCATTTCATGAGTACAAGAAATCAGATAACATAAAATGAATCGCTAATAATAAAAATTGTATTAAATGCGATTAGTTGGTTGTCAAAGTTTGAATTTGATCCCAGGCCTAATGCGACCTCTGGTGGTGTGCATGATGTCGCCTGTCTCGTTTTGACCACTACATGTTGTTAATACTTTTTTTTATTTTTCAAATTGAATGCATTTAATTACAAAAAACACCGCACACACAATACTGGGGCATACTTGCAAATACGTGTGTGATGGTCGCCAGCCTTCCCAGGAACCTAATGTTTACAGTTAATTATATTCCAAAACATGTAAAGTATCACACTCTAAATGATGGCACATCATGTCACAAATGACATTGCTGCAAGATTTGATTGCCAGAATCAAACGAATCATAGCATTTATGGCTCAGAACTAAATATCATCGTCATCAAAAGATGTGCTGGCAGGGTTTATGATCATTTCCCAGAATTCTAAGGAAAATTTGTTACATTTGTGCCAAGCAACAATAGGGGTACCACTCCATTGTTGTAGGCATTCTGAAAACTGGAGTCATCATCAGGACCACAAGTTACCTGTGGTATTCATGTTCACCAATTTTTAGGAATGGTGTACCAATGATCATTACATTCGGCACCTATTTGACAAAGAACGGAAATAAACACGTAAACCCAACAACCCCCACATTTAGTGTTTATCTGCCGGTAAGTTCTCGAAATTTCTGTAGTGATCCTGAATCCTGAGTAAGAGGCCCGGGCCTTCCACAGCGATGCTGTGGCTTTGCTGTTTTTCAGGGAACCTCCACATGGCCCGGGACGTTGGAGGTCTTAGGTGTCATGGTATTACCTTTTTCGACCGATTGTGCCAGTCGGACTGTGGTTTTACAAATGCACCTATGGTGAATCCGATGAATTCTGTAATGATCCTGTATTGAAAATTCTGGTTCTGACAGATTGATAAAGTACCTCAAACGGGACTGATACGAGCTAAAGCATTGCATGTAATGCACATTTTCTGATCCATCCCTATTAGATTCTCCTTTTGTTTAATTTTTTGGTTTGTTTTAATAAAATCTTACAGCCATTTTTCTACAAAGGTTTTCTTGAACATGGTTCATGGTTCCATTTCACAAGATCATTTTTTTTAGGTCTTAACGTGACGTCGCGTGTTGAATTTGCAGTCACGAAAGTAGATAAGGAGTTCTTTCTGAGCAACTTCGCTATTAAAGATTACCGGGTCAAGCTGTCTTTGAAAATTATGAACTGAATGGAAATGTTTTAATTTAGAATGAAATTATTCAAAGAGTGCTGTACTCGCAAAGTAAGTCATGTTCATTTTATATGAAGATACTTAATTGGAGGCAAAGCCTAGCAACTGTGAATAATGATGAAAACGGTTTTGTGCTATTATGGCCCTTCCTTTCAATTACCGTTATATTAATCTAAATGATTTACTTGAAAAAACAACATGGCATTCGGATATATTACTCATTTTAACTATCATTCTGGAAAATCTATTCAAGATGGCAAACCTTAGGGCCAGGTGAGAATTCTTCTACAGTTCTTAACAGGAATATATGTTGTATGTACACTATATGGACAAAAGTATTGGGACACCTACACATTACACCTACAGGAGCTTTTATGACATGCCATTCTAAATCCATAGGCATTAATATCGAGTTGGTCCCCCCTTTGCAACTTCTGGTGTGTCTATTGGAATTTTTGCCTATTCTTCCAGAATAGCATTTGTGAGGTCAGACACTGATATTGGGCGAGAGGGCCTGGCTCGCAATCTCTGTCCTAGTTCATCCCAAAGGTGTCCGATAGGGTTGAGGTCAGGGCTCTGTGCAGGCCAGTCAAGTTCTTCCACAAACTCATCCAACCATGCCTTTATGGACCTTGCTTTGTGCAATCGTGCAGTCATGCTGGAACAGAAAAGGGCCTTCCCCAAACTGTTTCCAAAGTTGGAAGCATAGAATTTTCCAGAATGTCTTGGTTAGCTGAGCCATTAACCTTTCCCTTCAGTGGAAGTGGCCTATGCCAACCCCAGAAAAACAACCCCATACCATTATCCCTCCTCCACCAAACTCTACAGTTGGCACAATGCAGTCAGGCTGGAAATGTTCTCCTGGCATTCGCCAAACCCAGACTCGTCCATCAGACTGCCAGATAGTGAAGTGTGATTCGTCACTCCACAGAACACGTTTCCACTGCTCCAGAGTCCAGTGGCGGTGTCCTTTACACCACTCCATCCGACACATGGCATTGTGCTTGGTGATGTAAGGCTTGCATACAGCTGCTCGACCATGGAAACTCATGCCATGAAGCTCCCGGCGCACAGTTTTTGTGCTGATGTTAATGCCAGAGGAGGTTTGGAACTCTGCAGTCATTGAGTCAGCAGAGCATTGGCGTCTTTTATGTACTATGCGTCTCAGCACTCGGCAACACCTCTCTTTAAATTTACGTGGTCTGCCACTTCGTGGTTGAGTTGCTGTGGTTCCTAAATGCTTCCATTTTGCAATAATACCACTTACAGTGGATCGTGGAATATCTAGGAGGGAAGAAATTTCATGAACTGACTACCGTTGCAACGGTAGCATCCTATTACAGCTCTTTAGAATGACCCATTCTTTCACAAATGTTTGTAAAGGCAGACTGCATTGATTTTATACACCTGTGGCAATGGGACTGAATGAAACACCTGAATTCAATGATTAAGAGGTGTGGCCCAATACTTTTGGCATATAGTGTACATATAGATTCTCTATGTAAACAATGTTGGTGACCCAGACTTATTTTTACAGTGATCATACCATATTTTAACTACTTAAACATTTTTCTTTTTTGCTTGTTTGTTTGTTTTTAATGCCAAAAAAAGCTTACTTGCCAGACAAAAATGTAAACTGCTAAATGTAAACTCCATCCCTAAGCTATTAAAGTTTAAGAAATGTTTCCACCTGAATCTCCAATCTGATTAATGTGCACATTAAACAGGAGTAGTTTATTCACGGTGTTAAAAACCCACTGGCCTTCTCTTTCATGCTAAATTGTTTTTCAGGAAACAGTGAACCATGAAATGCCGCTAAAAATAAATGAGTTAGCTTGCATTAGGTTACAGGTTAGTGTCCACCAGCTGCAGTCCAGTCTTCCCTGCACTGAGCTTGTCGGTTCTGGGCTTTCATGTCTCCCTTGACCCTGAGATACTGATCCACCCTGGCCACTCTCACTCCTAACCTCCTAAAGTGCATCACCTGCCACCAGGATCAACAGCTCTTACTCCCCATGGCCTCTCTATGATTTTGAACAAACTCCGCCATCCAAACTCCTCCATCCTTTTGCCTTTTTCAATGATGCTCCAAATTGGAACACCTTATGAGATATATTTTTCTAAACATCTGGGGACATCAAGACACGTTAATGCATTTAAAAAATAAAAAAAACAGATTTCTGCAGATTTCTGAGATATACACTTTACCACTATTGAATCTGCTACACAAAAAATAATCCACCTTTTTTTACCCTGAAATCAAACGTGTAATTTCCTGGTACTGCATTGTTGGGTAAAGTATCAGCAGGTATTTTTAAGTGGTTGCTGCAGAGTAACATGGGTACTGTGTCTGTGTTTACTTGGTTGGTACTGTATCATGGGTATTGTAGTGTGGGTACTGTACTGCGCAATACTGTATCAGTCTGGATGGTAACACAGGTACTGTGCCATGATTTTTTTCCACCATAAAGTATGGACAGCAGTCAACTACAACCGTTGTTAGTAGTTAATTGCTGGGATAATATCTAGTCAAGATTATGTGTGCAGTGGCTTTCCCTCCAAAAGGAAAATTCACTGCAAGCGAAAGTCTACCATTGAAGATCTCTGAGTCAGTGCGATAACAAGCTCTAAAGCATTTAAGAAGCATTTTCACCTTTGTGAATCAGTAATACATATACAAAAGGACAAATATATCGATGAATAGTGAGCAGACGTTTTGAACGAAGCGATGATTGCAAGGTCTGTGGTGAACGATTTACCCCATCCCTTTTGTTTATTCCATTGTGTGCTAAGTGGAGATGGTAATGTCCCAACTCATAAAACTTACCAACCACAGCATATTGGTTCTAGTAGATCTGTAAATAAATGAAGCACTCCCATTACCGAGAGCAATAAGTTGTGTGTGTGTGTGTGTGTGTGTGTGTGTGTGTGTGTGTGTTGGGGGGTGGGGGCAGTGGACTACACAGAAAAAACACAGTCGGAAGAGAATTTTTAAATGCACTAATGTCAAATTAACTGCTAATGAATATTGCCTTTGCTAATCATATTATATTTTCATAATCAAAATTAAAGAAGGCGGAGAGTTAAACAAACAACAATTACAAATATTTATGGGCATCAGATTCAAGCATTGTCATTAGGTTTTAAAGTTTTAAGAAGGGCTTCACCCTTTGCATATTTCCCTTAAGATGAGTCCAAGAGACTCCAGTGATTCAATCCCAGGAGTCCCTGTCCCAACAGAAAGGGATGAGACTTATCTTCATTATACCGATTTTATTATGGGATTAAATTGTAATAAATGTATAAATTTCAAAATAAAGGTTCCCTCTGCAACAGGAATACAGTGTGGTACAGTGTGGCAGCTACAGAACATGTACCTGAACAATAACTTGTAGCCCTAACCTGTACCTGAACGTTTACTTGAACCCTAACCATAATCTGTATCTGAAATATTCTGTATATGTCTGTATCTGTAGCCATCCAAGTTTTTATCCTTAATTTAAAATAAAATGGCTTTTAGCAAAAGCGAACAAGAAAATTAGGAGGTAACATTGTTTAACTTTTAATTGTTTAATATTTTGAGGGACTGGCTAATTGTCCCTTACAGTTTCTGCCTGTGGTTCTCGGTGTAAAACAAAGATTTGACAGAAGAAAATTAAGAAGAGTTCCTTGCTCTCCCTTCTCTCAGAAAAATATTGAGGTGAGAAGCAAAAATATCACAGCATCACTAAAAGCATAAAAATGCCACTCCTTAGAAATGCTAGTAAAATTTTTCAAATCAGTTTTCTGAGTCCTATTTAAACCACTAAGTGGTTTAAAATTACCCTGAGAGAAGAATAGATAGAGTCTGTCAACTTGTCCCAGGGCAGAAATTAAAATGATTTCTTGTGGAGAGTGAGAATTAAATGGATGATCTGCAAATCCAGATGGATATAATCAGTTGCGCCCCCATCAATCAAAAGCAGCAAAATGAGCTAAACTGACAGCTCAGGTAACACTACAGAGACTTCCGCTATCGATTTTCCCAGTACGGTTTCAGCACCAGGAGAGGAGCATCAACTGGCAGCTTCACACTGTCAATATACAAACAAACAAAATGACCAGCAGATCATTTCAGATGATTACAATACATTTGAGAGCATTTTATGCGCTGAAACTGGTGTTCATTTTAGGCTGTCAGTCACTGGTCATGTTAATTGAATTGACCTGGGCCATTTGTTTGCAGAGGCCCCGTATTACCATCAATAGACTTTGTATCTAATTGGTCAGTTGTTATTTGCTGTGTGATAGGTGTGACCATCCACAGACTTTCCTGAAATAACCTGGTGTTTGCATCATCTGTACATGCTTGGAGCGAATGTCTCTTTAGCTGACCAGGAATCAGTTGTGTGGTTGCCTGTAAGTGTGAGACACCCAATACTTGTGGCATTATCCGTTCCTGCTATGTCCTTACAGTTCCTTTGTTGTTGATGTTGTCTGAATTTTAGCATCTATGTGTAAAACAGATGCTACAAATCATTCAGGGGATCGTCAGCTGGGTGTGTCCAACCACTACTTGAACCCCAAATCAACAAGGGTCAACACAGTAGACCTGTTTTATTTATTTATGTATTTATTTATGTATTTAAAGGAACCACCCTACGTCTCTAATTTTATATTCTGACATGATAACATGGAGGCTCTGCAGGGCTTGTTGAGGACACTGCCTGAGCTGGGTTGACCCATCAAAAACTCAGCGCTTGAGCTTCACGAGTGGATCAGTCGACAACGGTGATCGCCTGTGTGAAGAATGAGCCCTATCAGCTGAATTTCACAGGTTTGAATCCAGCTCACGTCATTTGTTGATTGTGATCAGGAAAGCACAGCGAGCACAATTGGCAGAGTGGCTCCAGGGCTGGGATGGGTAGAAACCAGTAGGGGTGTCTCTAACTAGTGTCTCCTAACTGATTTCCAGGGACCTGCTGGTTGGCAAAGCCATGAAAGATGACTGTGCCTCTCCTCCAATCAGTGCCAAACCACTTGTATGGGAAGGGTAGCCTGCAGAGTCTAAAAGATACTGATGGCTTGAAGGCAATTAGATTGGAAAAGGCTACTTGCGCTTTATCACCTTTCCTGTTTGTGATAGCAGAATTCGAAGCACTACCAAATTTGAATCCATTAATAATTCATATGAACACAACAGGTATTTGATGTAACAAAAGGCAAATACAAATATAAAAATGATTTCTTTGAATGATTTCCCTACCGGAGTGACAAATCTTTTTTATCCTCTCTCAACACATTTCCACTATCGAAGGTCTCCGAGTCAGTGCGACAACAAGCTCTTAAGCATTTAACAAGCATCTAAGTGTCCTAATATGTCATCAATATGCAGTTTCACACCCACCGCCATGTAGTAAGTGGGATGATGATATATGATTATGGGGGAGACTGAAGTCGGCGCGTGTGTCAAAACTTGGTTTTAATGAATACCCATTCCTCCGGCTGAAAAAGGAAGTACGGTAATATAAATCTGTGGCTATCGCGACGACTTTAATGCGCGAAAAACCAACAGCTAAATGAGATGTGTGATGAGGATGAAATGAGTGGATACCAGTGTTTAATGACAGTTCGTCCAATCGTTTTGTCAGATGGTTTATGTATCAGGATATTTCTCAGATTTATTGAAATTTAGACATACATAAACAGGAAATATAATTAAAAAAGTAAATGCCTTTGACTTTGAAAGCCTCTCGGCAAACATAGTTCAGCGACCAAACCTCGCCATGAACTGAACCTCGTGATTCCCATGTTCCACTCAGATCCCACTGGCAGTTGTCCATGGCATGGCATGGCATGGCATGGCATGGCATGGCATGGCATGGCATGGCATGGCATGGCATGGCATGGCATGGCATCTGGTAACTCCTGCAGTTAATTCCTGCCAACCCGAATATATGCACGTTTTTAAAGTCACCCCTCTATAATAATTGGAAAACCATGATGACCCTAATCATTCAATTATCAGGCAAGATGGAACCCAACCTGCACAAACTGCAGCTCTTAGGGTTCGGGGTTAGCCACCTCTGCTGTAATAATAATAACGCTAAGAGGGGGTTACTAGGGAATTATATTCGTGTTCATGGTAGCAATGTATTTATAGAAAATATTTGCGTGTATTCCAAAATGGTTATTACGACATCAATGAGTTGCCGTGCGTATTTTGTTCTCATTCATTTTAATAGGTTTTCACGTATATTACCTCACTAGACACAGACGTATCTAAAAGCCCGTTGACACGTGACGCCCACGCGTTAGTAGATTGCGGTGTCAAATCTTTCATTACCGGCTTCTTGGGCATCCGGCAGACATCGTGCGCGGCGACAGCATGTACGCGTAGTGTGTCTTTAAGAGCGACAGAAACCACCGTTCAGTTGCTGGTCGAGGAGGAGCGCTCTATTTTAGCTGCTTGAATCGTGTGTGAAGACCAAGGCGGTTAGATGCACTTGGATTACCACTGGTGAACTGTAACTGCGGTTAACATCAATTCCTGGGCATTATAATCCGATGGCAATAATTACGCGCCAGTCGTAAAAAAAGAAAAGTACATGGATTAAATTAAAAAGAACACTGATATTTGTCTCACTTCATTAATTTTATTTTATAATGATTTGATTTATTTTTTCGTGGACGAAAACCACGTTTAGAGAACATGCCATAAATAGCTAGCTAATAGCACTAATAAAAGGAGTTCGGACGATGGAATTCTATTTCACACGAAACTCGCCGTGGTCAACATTCTAGCGAGATCGAAAGCTCCTTCAACTCCACTGAAGCACAATACCGTTGGACTGACCCAGGACTCATTCACCTCAGTCACACCAAGGTATGTCATGCAAATTGTTTGGTTTTTAAAGCATATGCTATTTTGATTTCGGTTACTTATTCACAACATGCTTATGTGTTTACAATATGACAGTTCGTCCGTTTCTTCTATTAATAGGGGTGCTTTAGGTTCTGTCATACATTTCTGAACTTTAATAGTTGGACACGCGTTTTGCTAACTAGCATTTAATCACTACTTTGGCGACTTTTGCACCAACATCCTCGCAGTTTATACAAAGTGATGTTGACCTTTGGTTTCCGGCGTTCGAAGAAACCAAACGTTTCAACGCTCAAAATGTTCTACTGTCCAGATAGTTCTACTGTTCTACTAGACATAATTGTAAAGGCATATTTGGTTTACTCGTTTTGCGCGCAGTTATAGAGAAAACAAACGAACAACAAAATACATTAAAAAAATCGATTCTGTTTTTCTGAATCAAACAGCACGGTTGATTTCTTGATCACCAACATTTAAGGCTACGCTTTTAATCTCAATCGTTCCTATTTCCTAATATAAAAGTATAATCATCGGCTGGAGAGTGTACATCAAATAGTTTTGGATCTGAATAAACAATTCCGTAGAATCTGGAACATATGTTAATAATTGGTTTATGGTTTTACAATATGAAATGTAGGCGCATCTATGTTATTATTCTCGTCGTGACATTGTATAAGCTCTTTTTCTTCGAATTATAGAAAATTATATAAAGCGAGCGAGTGACGTCAAAAAGAAACACGTATTGGTGTAGTGCGTGCCCTGTCGAGTGTAATAAAGTAATGAAACATTATTCTTAATTCTACTTACAATACCTTAATTGCAATTGGTAGCCTATCAAATTTTCCTCGCTGCGCAAATAATCATACGTCAACCTGAATAAAGTATGACTTGTAATTTATAGATACGCATATTTATTACATACATTTTTTGTTCAGATTCCAGATAAGCTGTAACGAGAAAAACGCGATTATTCAACATATTTCTGGTCCATTAAAACGGGCGAGATCAAAAGTTGTTCCTTTAGTGGAAGAAGCAGAATTTGACACATATAAGAAATGTCAGAATGATTTATCCATAATTAACTTCCCTTTATGAGTGCAACAAAAGCCACTTCGGTGCCTCATTGTGCATGCATAAAGACACCCTATTATCTCATGGACAGAAAGGGATAACGAGCACACAATCCAGGTCCTGTGGTGTACAAGGCGACTGATTGGACTACAAGCTCTCTGTGAGGGAGGGGGGGGGGATAAAGGTTCAAACTGAACAACATTTTTTGCGGAATTCTGTTACACCACAAAATTTAATCGCAATAATCACATTTACATTCGATAAACATCAGTTTCAGAAAATATTTTGAGAGATTTGGGTAAAAAAAACAAAACTTTTTTTTGTTGTTGCACGTTTTATCAATTGTGCAGCACAAACATTATAGCGTCGTTGCACATAATTGCTCATGCAATCACTTGTGTAAATAACTAAATAACGTTGGAATAAATTTAATAAAAGTCAGGATGAAATACAGGAGCAGATGGAATATTTAGTATTGCATATTTGTGTATTTATTTTGAAATGTATTCCTGCTTTTCCGTGTATTGACGGAAGGACTGCCGTCACAGACTGTCAGATTGTGAAGCAAGCAAGCTACCAACTTTAAGGCAGCTCTAGAGTCCTGAAAAAATTATATTTTTTGCCCTCTCCGTGTGCGATTGGAGACAGTTCACCAAGCCTTGTCAGTTTGCAAGGAGCCTACTGCAAATATGCGAAACAGATGGGAGAGGAGAGGCAGTTTCATACAAGGCAGAGAACAAAACTCTCAGGGTTGAAACCGCGTGAATTCTCCAGCTGCCATTTAGTCAGAACAAGACCAAGAAGAACTGAAAATAACTTATAGTGGAGAAAGTGTTTAGCGCTGGTTGACAGTAGTTTAATTTGGTTCAACCTTAATAGAACGAATGGTCCCAGTATCAACACTACAGCGTTACTTTCTTTGCTTTAGGCTATCCTCGTGTTAACTATGCCTTTGTGAAAGTCTTACAGTTTATTTTGTATTAAAAAATGCCTGACGCTTAGTAGATTTTGGAAAGTAAAGTGGTGAATACCGTAAATCTCTGTATTAATTATTGTCCACATTCATAAAAAATGTTGATAATATTTTAGAAGCATTGTTATTAAAAAAATTCAATAATCGTTTCTTAAAATCTTTTTTTCCATGTCAAAGGTCAGACAACTTGTATCGACATAACCAATAACCACGGTTTTATTTCGAGCTCAGAATGTCTGTCATATCACCATCAGATGTTTTTGGTTCTGCTAAATGTCGTATTGGATGGAGCAGTGAAAAGCAAATTAATTTTTGGTAGGGAAGTACGATAAAGAGTTTCAGACTGTTGTAGCGTGTATGCGACTAAACTACGGAATGGGAAAAGTACGCTTGAAAACCAGTAAAATAGTTTATTTGAGATTTTGATCAATTTTAAACTAATACAATATATTGGAATTCTAGCAAATAACTGTATAAAAATCGGGCTCAGGAGCTGAGCTTTTAAAATCGTTCAATTTGCCAACGGACAGGCTCCCCACAATTTGTCATGATATGTGCATTACAGGTAACACAAAATGAATGTAGTAAAACTGATTTATGCTTATAATCAGTAGGTGGGGCTGTAATTGCCTAACAGAGAATAAAGACGCTACTGGATGTAAAACGGTCTTTGGCAGATCTAATTACCGTATTGTTTAGTTGCTGGCATTTCATTGGAGAAATGTGATTGTTGTATTTGATTTTTTTCAATCGTAATTCGTACTCCATTACATTTTCGGTAACGTTTTAATCCAAAATTATTTATTTATGCTTTTTCCCTTGGTGTTCTTTCTGCTAACCATGGGTTTTTTTGTGGGTCTAATAGCAATGGCGCTGCTGGGTGACTATTGTGTCGCAGGTTGAATGTGGTGAAGTGAAAATAGCTGACTGCAGATGACAAAGACTTTATATTATTCTGTCCATATTAGTTCATTGATGTGTCCAATTCATCAATCATGTAATCCCTATTAGAGCGGTTATGACGCATCATCGGCAAGGCACATGTGAGAACAGCACCGATAATGAAACTTGCTGACATTTCCCAGAAAATATAGCAGTTTTAGTGGAAGCTGTAGGGGGTCTGTGTGATGTTTGTGGCCATAACCTAACACTTACAAGCAGGGGTAATTATTGACTGCCTGCTGTGTTGGAAATGAAGGATAGAATGAGTGTTTTGCATGTTTATTACCGGAGTACTGAAGCTTTATGATTGATGTGTATGGAGCAGATGAATCACAGATGTCTATGAAAGGCAGGGTGCTAGTAGCACCAAACGTGCGGAGGCGACTTACCCAGTCACATAGATTTACTTAATCATTTACATAATTATCATTATGACATAATCGTCATTACATTTATGGCCCGCAAGGTAGCACGGGTTTGAGGAATTCTCCAGTCGAAGACAAAGGGTCCGCGGGCGAGTTAGCCACACGGAGTTCCCGGTTTCCGTTCAGCCTGCCATTTCATTTGATTTCTTTTTCGACCTCTAGCTTTCTTGCCGCACTCAACGCACCCAGCGTTTTGGGTCTCAGTGCTGGCCGACAGGGAGTCCATTCTGCTCTGAGTCTGTTTACATGCTGGCAAGAGCGCTCCGATTGAGCAACACAATGAGAAGTTAAAACCCAATAATGGATTGCAGTGGCGATTTTTGCTTGTGGAAAAAAAAAAACGAAATGTGGACAACAGCTGAGAGAAGGCCTCACCGTTCTGGAAAGACAATGTTGGCACGCCATTTTGTATCTTTTTCTTGCCAGTCAAATTGAAAAAAGTCAACTTTTTTTTTTTTTTTTTGGTGGCGGGACAAGCGTTTTCGATTTATGTGGCTTGACCGCTTAACGTTGCTGGCATCTCTCATGATGCCTTTAGTGATGGCTCTTGCTGTTGTGATGCATTGGCATCTTTAAACCCAGCTGATCCAACTTCCCTTTCCAGCACAATGCACACTGCACACAGCAAAGGCATGGGGAGAGTGATTCCGGAACATTCTTTGTGTAAAATAATCTGAATGTAGCCATGAAAAAGCTTTACCTCTTAGCACGTCTTTTCCCCCCCATTCGTTAAAACATACCTGTAACGCACAATAATAGTTTCCAAAAATTGTTTTGGCCAGGCCATCAGAAACCAAACTCGTTCACACCCTTGTCCTGGAAGTGTGTGGTTTCTCTCTGACATTTACACCAGCTGTGATGTCATTTTGTAATTATTTTATTACACTAAACATGGCCGGCGTTGCGTATACAATGAACTCGGGACAAAGAAAGCACTGATGGAATTTTTAATTATTTAAAAACCCAAAAAATATGTTTGCACATATTTGTAAAATCCAGACTGGATTCAATTGCAATCACATCATTGAGCAAGAATACATTTTTAACCATTCAAACTGTGCTAGTCACAGGTTGATTCACATAAACCTAGGCTACATTTAAATCAGTTCAAATCACTTGTGCACCAAAGCATTCTAGATTACGTTTGTTCTACATCTAATCGTGAGGTGCTTAGAGAAATTTACAATATTAAAATACTGTCAGGAAGCAGTAGTCCTTCAAAAATGGAAAACAGTATGTTAAAACATGTTAGCATCAGAAATAATGATATTTTCCACTATTTATTTTTCTCAAAATGGCTGTACAAACCTTTTCAATTTACTCAGTACAATACCTCTTTCAAAAACGCTGAACTTGAATCAGTTTCTGTCAGAAAAAAAGATCTCCTTGTGCACCAAGTTTCTTTGAACGATTCCTGTGGGAGACATGTGGGTAGGAAGAGAAGATCTCCACACGCTACTGAAAGCCACCAACACAGGGGGGCCAAAAGCGTTTCGTTCTGATTATGCCATTTGGATGTATTCATTGTCAGTGTAGAACAATGGTTCATTAAGAGACTACTGTGCTTAAAAAGAAAGAAGGAAGGGAAAAGTGGATGTGCGGTCTCTTATGCAGTCATGGGTTCGGTTATCACACTAACTGTCCTGTGAAGCAGAGGCACCGAATATCTAAAAACTTATGCTATGAGACCATGCCAGGTTTGGTTTCCCCATCTCCAATGTTGGGTTTTATTACAGTTTTTTTGTGGTTTGTGAAACGTTGTTATGGCATTTCAAATTGGCCTTAGAGCCGGCGCTTTCCTTCCAGGCAGGAGTCATTCCGGCCCACCATGCGTCCATCACCCTCAAACTCTTCTACACTGTTTAAAGACCTGATAGGGAATTGTAAAACACATTAAAGGGCCTGTAATACGTCCCACAAATGTCTGGTTATCTATATATTTCTATCATTTCTTTACCGAGTAAGTTTCTTGAAAAACTCAGGGACGGGAGAATAGATTTTTTAAAATTGTCAGATTTATGTTATTTTTAAATAAGGCTAGTCCACAGACTTTTTTCATTTTGTTTTATATCAATGTTTTTTTTTGTCTTAATATTATTGTGCATGGTCATGTGAGTTTATGGCCCTCTGGCGTGTTTGATGTCAGTGTCTGTTAATGTTAGTTAAGGATTCTTTTTACAATTTCAGCGGGATTTATTTTTTATTTTTTATATTTAATTTAATTTAATGTTTTACATTAACTTAATTTTAGCTGTGGGAGTTCTTCTTAAAATACTCAGTTTTCTGAACACCAGTGACAGAGTGAAAAATATGTAGCCCGGTTTGAGATTTAGTCCAGCTTGAGACGTAGCCCATTTTGAGATTTAGTCCAGTCTGATGTGTATCACACTCTGGGATTTAGTCCGGTTTGAGATCTAGTCCAACCTGTGATGTAACCTGGTCGGGGATATAGTCTGGTTTGAGATTTAGTTCGGCTTGAGATTTTGTCCGGTTCTAGTTGGAGGGAGTCCTGTGCAGCAGGACGGCAGCGTCAACCCCCGACCTTCATCGAATCTGTGATATATTGAGTTAAAAAAAAGGCAGAAAATGCATCTGTGTGCTGTGGGAGAAGGAGCTGTTCAGCAGTTTCCCCGCCTCTCTGCGGAAATTGAAAGCCCGCATGCAGAAAGAAAGCACCCTTATAGGAGACTGGAGAAGTGTCCTCCATGCCTGGAGGAAAGATTTGCAGTCGGGTTAACGTTATTATATAGAAATGCGTGCAGTGCACTTCCAGTCAAACGTTATTGAAACGTTTTACATCTTTTGAAGGTCTACTAGTGGTTGCTGGATAATGACAACCAGCAGATTAATCCATGTACCATGGCATTGTGCATCAGTATTTGTTACTTTTGCCAATGCACTTGGCTGTGTTTGTCTACCAATGAGGTGCACCAATAATTTGCTAGTGTGAAATATGTACTGCGTGGAATATATAAAACGTTATATTGCTTGGAACCTGCTTCAGAAATATATCAGCTCAAAAGGATGTTGTGGATTGGAAAGATATTAGCTAATGTTCCATTTCAAAGAATTGTGTGTCAGTTTGGAAAATAATACTACATACGACAGTTTGGTTAGCATGATCTTCCTATTGTTCAGCCATTAAATAAATAAAGAATGAAACGTGCAAAATAAAATTGACATTGACTCCAGTTGTTTAATTGGGTTCCTGACTCTTGACGCATCTGAAGCGATAAAGTGGCTTTGATGGCACCCGTCTGATTGGACGTGTGGCTCGCTCTCGTGTGGAGAGCTAGGTTGACTGGAATGCGTTTCTGGTTGCATGGGTTCAGGAGCGCTCTGCGAACTGGACGGGTAATGATTGTGTTATGTGTTGCGTATTCATTTTAGGATACAAAAAAAATTCGCACTGAATATCAGGCTGGCCAGCATTGTTTTTCGGGTTTTAAATTCAAGGTTTTGTCTTTTTTCATGACAAAGTGCATCCATGTAAAATAATGTACTAACGGAGGACATGAACATAGCAAATGAAACGTAAAATGTGTTTTGCTCTCCAGAAAAAGCAAAGTCTGCAGCAGGCTGTACGTTAAGATTTTATAATAGCCGACAGTACATATGGCCATATGTATATCCAAGAAATTGATTGACTATAAAGAAGGGTTGATTTAATTGGTATATTTGGCCCATTTAAAGAATAGCAAGAATAGCAAAAAAAAAAAAAAAAACCTTCACCGCAGAAAATTGATAGTGTAAACGGAACTGTATCTTATTGAATGTCAGAGGCTAGCGAGACTATTAGCTTCAGTCGGCGTGGTTTTCCGATAAACTGAAAAACTTATAAAATAAAATGTAATAAATAAAATTTATAAAAATTTAAAACCGTTTTATTTTCGCTCCAATGTAGCGATCCTGGTTAGACAGTTATATTAATTTTCCCTTTCTGAAAACATTTGGTACCTATTTTCCACTATATTATAACAGCTCACCGTTGTACATTTTGTAAAATGTAAAAAAACCGTTCCATACAGTTTACAGGTACACAGATTATTTTACTGCCTGTAAAAGCATTAGTGTTCCTTTAACGATACGCATGTGTTACTGGATGGACTATTTGGCCCTCTCAAGGCCGCTTCCTAAATGGTTCGTGAGCTGCTTGTTGTACAAACCGTGATATCAAGCGCTGCCCGAAATCCGTCTGACCGGCATGCTTCCGAACTTTAGTGCTCACCTAAGGCGTAAACCATTATCAGGGGTTAACCGTCCAGCGAGGCAACAGATACATTGCCCTAGGCGAAGGAAAAGAAACAAATAAATGACTGTTCTGTACGGTTTTTGAACAATGTGTTCAGCATTCGTCTTCCTTACTGACCTAGATTGTAGCTAGCAGAGAGAATAGTATTTTACGAATTTCAAAGGAATATGCGAGCTTTATTGAAACTCCTTTTAAAACATTTGGTTTAAATAACAAATTATTTACAGCGCATCTGCTCGGCTATTAACTGTTTGTTTCTTAGACAGTATAAAACGGGTTGTTTGTACTTTTTTCTTTTTACTGTAGCACCTCGCAATAATCGTTCACTGGCAACCGCGGCTTAACGTTCCATTAAGTCATATGAATCAAATGCAGTAATGTGCCAAGAACCTCTGACTCTCCAATTTCGGCTTTACTGGGCTTTTAGGAACTTCTTCAGATCTCAAGCCATTGTTCCCGAGAGACTATCTGACAGTACCACGCAGTTTGCTCCCTGCACGGTTCAGGCTCCATCTTACTCCCCAGACACCTTGTGCTAATTCTCTGTATGTGCAAATAATAACTTCATAATAACTCATAACTGTATTGAATTAAAAGTCTACTGTGGATGACTTAACCCTGCCATTCAAATCCAGAATATCAAATGGTTTAGTTCATGGCTTTAATGAATGGCAGGGTGATCCCATTAGCCATGATGAAGATGGCCCGCAACATCTCAAACATCTGTGGTTCTGGACCAGTGCCGCAATCAAGCCTTTGATTACCCCACTGTGGTAAAACACGGTGAAGCCAGGATGGTGGAAGGAGGTTCTCCCTGGGGCCAGAGTGAATTGCTTTGTTAATTAAGATGTCAATTTGTTTCTTTCTCTCCGGGTATAAATACAACGCGATGATTGAAAGGCTCCACAGAGGTACGGTGTCATCTCCGGTCTTTGAAAAACTAACACGACTCTGGCTTTTCTCTGATAAAGGATTGATGTAGCAAAGGATTAGTAAACACAGCTCACTGTGTGCTGTAGATATTGCATTATTAATGGTTTGTGTAGACACGGAAAGTCTGCGAGATTCAGGCATATTTGGGAAGGGTCTGCCCATACGCTGTCAGTAGCACTTTCAACCAACACTTCAGCCTGCACGTGCAAGGCCTCATGCCACGAACAAAGACAAGCTAAGCAATGGGCTGGTGAACACATTAGAAGATCTCCGATGCAACACATCACTCTAAAGTCTGTGGCAGAACTTTTGTTTCTTATTTTTTTAACAAGGAATTAGAAACTACAGAGTTGCCACTGTTGAGTGTGCAAAGGGGGCAGCATGTGTTTTAACATGTGGCAGGAGTGAAATATTTTCTTTTAATAGTTTAATTAATGGCTTGGATTAGCTGGCCTTGGCACACGGTTTCCATGTTTTTCACGAAATTCCATGACACTGTCCTGTAGCTTGCCAGACCATCTGTCTACAGTGTGCTGTTACAGAAACAACAAAAAACATTTCTGTAAGACATTGAAACTTTAGTTCAGAGGTTTAAGAGCTCTGTATATATACATAAAAGCTTGGGTCTACTCTGTTCGGACTGTTTGGATGTATTTTTAATTTAAAAAAATATTAATTAATCAATGAACCTTTGGAAAACATTAAACTAAAAGTAAATCAGGTCCTGCACTTCGAAAACAGCTTTTGTTTAACTGCATAATATTTTAGTTTTGACTGTTTAATGCCAATTCATTGGCTTGGTGTTCCCGAATGGAAAGTTACTTTCCATTAAGTAAGCACTTGGCTCTGAAGTATACAGATACTTCTATCAATGGATGCAGGTAGTTCAGGTGATAAAAGGAGAAGGGTCTGCACTTTTATCACCTGCTCAGGTATAAGCTGGGTTCTGCTACCCAGAGGCTGGAATCTGCTGGAGTGGGTAGTTTGCAGGGTGCTGTCCTGGGACGGGAGGATTCTGAGCCAATGGTCTTACACTGCTCCCGGCCAAACCTCTGTGCCCCATTGCGCCTGTGGGTACGAAATGCCATCCAGGGGAGGGAAGTGCCTCGATCCCTTTTCCATACAGCTGCATAGCGTGTTAACAACTGCGCAGTGTGTAAAATCACCTTTCTACTCGAAGGGTGGGTAAGTCGGAGGAGTCACTCTGCACTCTGGTTTTGGGGTTGGTAGCAGGGAGCCAAGTGCGCAATATGGAAAGTCCAAATGGGGGGCAGGCCAAGCCAACAGAACAGAACAGAAAGCCCTTGACATTCAATTATGAGATTCGGCCCTTTTTCGCGGTTTGCCAGCCACCACCTCTACGCTTCTCCATCACTAATTTATGCCTCTCGTAACGCTCTCCCCGTCACACTGTCAGCCCGCAGCCTCTGAATATTGCAATGTTCTCCCTGTCACACTGTTTGAATATCATGCTGAATATCGTGTTTGACAGGTTTCCTGTTTACTAGCCATCCAGTATGGCTCGATTGGCATTTCAATAGCTACCGTTAAAATAAATTAAACAAATTTCTCTAATGATTAGAATTGCAACAGCCTTGGCCCACTTTTGCTTTATAATATTCAAGGATAAATCCAAGAAAAATGTGAATTCTTAAATCTCATCTAAAAAGAATACTGGGAAAATGGGAAATCTGTTTGTTTCATATGGTATCATATGTATCATACCAGATTTATATTTTGGTTGTCACCTTGTGCCCCGTCTCTGAAAGTTAAAATATATTTAATATGTTAGTTTTTTATGTTTAGTTTTTTTGTTACCCTATCCTTTGTATAAAAATTCAACTTTTGTTTATATATATCTTTGGCAATGCATGCCGGGATGTATTCCCCATAGTATTTTTCTTCCTGATGTCTTTTCACTCCAATTATTGACTCTGGAGGCATTCGACATCCCAGAGTGAATCTGGAGTCATTCGATATCCCAGAGTGAACCTGGCTCTTGGTCTTGAAAAGATCTTGGTCTGTGCTCTTTGATAGGTCGTTTTTATTTTAAAAGGGTAAACGTACTGCTTGTGAAGCGGTGGGATATTCACATAACGGTGCGGAGTGTCAGGAACACATGTTAGTTATTTATAAACTAGCTTCCACTCTCTTTATTATCTCTGTCTAACCAGGCTTATTAGCTTAAAATCTGTTAAAACGGTTGCATGCATGCAAAAAAAAAAAAAAACGTTTATAAGAGAACAAAATGAGCCAACTGGTGGTGACAAGCAGTGCTGTCAGGGTAATGTCATTTCAATGTTTAGAAAAACTGCAAAGATATTCTTTCACCTCTTTAAAAGTTCAGACTGCAGTTTAATAGCACCATGAGTATAACTGATCAGAATAAGATCAATCAGTCATCGGTATAACAATGTATAAAAATACAAGGACTTTTACAGTGATTAAGGCCTCGATTGGATGGAACACATATTCATCTGCAGGTACCATGCCGCATGCTTCCTGCTCAGTGATGCTATAGACAGAGCAGAATATTTACGATAGGCTGATAATGGAATCCTTTAAGAGTCTGCGTGTCAGATAAGTTAGGTCAATTTCATGTTATTCCCCAGGTATCAAGCAATAAAAATGGTATACAATGCATGAAGATGGAGTTTCTGAAATAAGAAGCTTGTTTCTCCTGTTCCAGCCAGGATAGCCTACTTCTGAACAGAGCAGCGATCATCAGGCTTGAAGATTTGTAATGGACCCAAAAATCAGCAGTCAATCACAAGAGCTACATATTGGACATTCATAAAGAAAGTGTTTGGTAAGCAGAGGAAATTAGATTTGCGATTGATTGTGCTTTGATTAAAAGGGGGCTTTGCGTTTTAAAAAGGTTTGAGTGTTCAGATTAAACAATGAAAACACACCTAAACAGCATTTCCCTCAGCATATGAAGGACTGTAACCTTCTGCTATTCTCAGCACTGACAATTGTCTGTTTTGTTTTTGAAGTGTTTTGTTTTCAGTATTTCCTACAGAGCGATGATATAGCTGAAATATTTCCTCATAGTTTTAATGCATCCACTTATAAATTAGTGAAATTTTGAAATTTTAAACAAAGTTTGAATGCTTTTGTTTAACATGACTGTAACAATGGTCATTTAACGGATGGTTAATATATAACCCAAGGTCAGAGAAATAATTCTGTAGGAGTCCTTACTGAGTGGAATGTAGACCTTAAAATCCATTATTTTCTTAGAAAGATTATTGATGTTTTTATTGTAAACAGAACAGTTTACAATAAACCGAAAATGGACTGTGTCATATGTTGTCTCTAATAACAAAATCTCTATTTGTTTCAGTTTATTGTTTTACTTTAAATGCTTATTGTAATATCTATTTATCTACTTTATTTGTTTAGTATTATTATTATTATTACCCCTCAATATCCTGTGCTTCACCTGTGGTTTCCCTCCAATGCTCTGTGCTTCACCTGTGGTTTCACCCAAATATCCTGTGCTTCACCTGTGGTTTCCCTCCAATGCTCTGTGCTTCACCTGTGGTTTCCCCCAAATATCCTGTGCTTCACCAGTGATCTTCCCCCCAATATCTTAGGCTCCACCTGTTCTTTTTGATGCAGAATGTTCATGCACTACGTAAAAGATGTGAATGATCTCGGGGTCTTCCCTAGAGGCCTAGGCGTTTCAGCAGGGTTTAATAATTCTGCCTGTAATGCATTTTTTACATATGAAGAAAAAAGCAGGTAAGTCAAAATAATGCTTACCTCTCATGCTTTTTCGCTGAGGTGTAAAAAATGATTTGGTGAACAAACCTGGGCTGACGATGTCTACTCAGTTGCTGTAAAAAAAAAAAATATTTTTTTTAAATTGCATTAAAATTTCATAGTCGTTAAATAGAAAAGGATATTGACCGTAGTTTTACAGTTTTAAACGGCAGTTTATTCAAATCACCCACTTAAACTTTGTGAAAGATTCCTAATCGCTTAGCTTTGTGTCAGAAGGAAATGGAAAATCTATCTAGATGTTGTCACTCTCAGAAAATAGGATTGGTTTTTATGGAAAGTCTTATGGGTTTTTTTACCCTACCAAATATCTGCATGCAACATAAAATATACAAATCCAATTTAAAGTTTTCAATGGCATGCCCCTCATTCGTTCTAAACGGGGATTTCAATTCACATTATCTGGTAAATCTTATTTGAGTCACCGTGCAGGCAAAATGAAAAAACGATCATCCAAAGAGTGTTGCCGTCTTCGCTGGCAGAAATGAGGGCCCGTTTGAGACACTGCGTTGTCCCTTTAAGGAGGAAAGCGGTGGTCCCACAATGATTCCGCAGTCAGGCCTCTCTTACCTTGACCATTTCATTTGGTATCTTTCTGCTGCCGACTACAGTCTCAGTGCTACCCTAGAAACAGCTGTGGCACATGTGGGCTCCTTCTACTGCCTCCCCCTCTGAAATGGATTAGTTAAAAATTTTACTTGTCATGATATATACACATACATGAATCACAGGAGGACTGGAGTTGGGTGTGTGGGGGAAGGGGAGGGGGTTGAAGTGATTTGAAGTGCAGGACTCAAATTTGGATGACTCCCTTTCAAAATGTCCCCAACGGCTGCAGAGGGGATGTAAAAAGCTGTGTTCTGTGTTGAAAGTATGCTAATGACAATCAGAGAAGAACCCCTCCCCCCTCAACTGATTGGCATATCTTCCTGTAGAAAACACACTGAAAAATAAACAAAACCAAAAAAACAAGCAAAGCCTGATACCCAAGTGAGCGGTGTCATAGCATTTTCCTCTCTGGTGTGGGTTTGTTTGGGTGGTTGGGTTGAGTGACAGGCATTAAAGTTCCCACGTGGTGTTGACACGTGGTCTGTGAAAAGGGTTTTTCCATGTGTGGCCCTAATGAAGTTGTGTTCCATGCCAGTAAAATAGTGGTTAGCGGTCAGCGGTGTGGGATTCCTATGGGTGCTCTGGTTTCCTCTCACAGTCTAAAGACTTGTGAGTTAGGTCAATTGGCGACTGCAAAATTGGCCTGTTGTGTGGCTGTGTCCATTTGTCTTTCTGAGCATGGTACTTTGTAATTGTGAAAATCTGAAATAAAGTATTAATACGGAGTGTATGTGATGTCTATTGATAAACATTAATATTTCCATTTACGGATTTGCTTAGAAACCAAGTCTCTGGAAGCACACCTTGGTTTTATACGCAAGCTCTGTTTTTAACAAATTTAGGCCACTTCGAGAGGACTATACCTAAACAACAAAATCGTATTTTTTTCCCATGAACCATTAACATGGCCAAGCATGATTTAAGACGTTGACTTAATCTTTCCTTTGGAATGGTGTGAGAAATCCCTTGTCTGTCTGCGACAGGAAACACTTTCTAAAGGGATTTTTGTGTGTTATTTTGATGAAAAGATTACACCTGTTTTAACAAACAGGATTTACGCAGGTGCTGTTTACTGGAATCTCAGAGTGTCCTAGCCCAGAACTGGAAAAAAAAACAGGCCACAGCTTAAATGTAATGCTTCAAAACAGTCTTGCACGTGTTGCTTTAAGTGGTTCTAAATAATGGATTCTCTTGTGAGTGCTATTTCTTGTCTTTTTTCTATCTGAACCGTAGCATCTTTTGCTTAGATCAAATATGTGATAGTTGTCTACAAAATAATTGATGGCCAAAAAAAGTGAAAAGTGAAATTCCTGCAGTACTGAGACAACCTCCTCTGAACCCCGTAAAGTTGCTTCAAATAAACATGTGATGCCTTATAATGAAAATGAAAAAAACAAATAATTTCCGAAGTTGAATGTAACACAATTAATGGTAAAACATATAAATGTTTTGGACGTACCTCTTCATAAAATCCAAGAGTTTGAACTCCTTTGTTCCAATATAATATTTGCTAACGACTCGCCGTTCACTTATACCAATTTTGCAAATGAATGAGGATATAGATCTGGATGTGCAGCCATTAATCTTCCCCAAGTTCTCCGGTCTCCAGGTTTCATTCCATTGAGGCTAGTTCTCACAAATGGCCTTTTGCTGGGATGTCATTTGACGTGGGCGGGAGGGAAAAACCAGGAATGGCAGTTTGGTGACCGAAGCGTTTGAACAGCTTGCGGCGTGATGAGCCATGACGGATCTGTAGGCGCATCCAGCCGGGTCTTCGGCTGTCAGGACGCTTTCCTCTTTATTTTTGTTTGGCTCTCTGGCCACTTCAGCTGGCGAAAGCATTCCCGACCCATTCCTGGCCCCCGGGGCATGAGCCGGAGTCCAGCCTTCATGACGTGGGTGAGGTGGCCCGGCACCAGGCGGCCAGCTGGAGCCCATTGGGTCCCTGCCATCGCTTGGGTTGACCCGTTTCCCAGGATGCACGTGGGCCCTTGACTTGGTCCAACTTCCAAGCTATAGTTGTTCAACCCAGCACCTCCCACCTCTAAAGCATATCCTAGCCAGTCAAGTTTTTCCATTCCTGGAGGTTAATGGAGCTGGAGAACCTAAAAAACTTTCCAAGTGGGATCCCCTGCCAAAGGTGTTCCCTGAGCTTTCATGTTGCATGTAACACATTTCCTGCTGCACTGAACTGTCCTTTTAAGGGTGTCTGATGGTCTGACCCATGGCCCCAAGTCATTATGCACCATGTCAGATGTGCGTCAAGCAAGACGCCGCTGAGTCAAAGTCAGAGTAATGCTGAAACATCCTGTTGCATACACATACGGGCAGAAAGCTCACTGATTGAGCATGCACACAGGAGCATGGTCTGTAACATGCACATACTGGCAGAAAGCCAACTGTCTAAGCGTTTGTCATTTGAAAAGCTACATTTTCTGTATCTGCCTAGAGAGGAAATTTGGTCCTTTCTGGTGCATATTCACTGAGTTCTATTTCCTATTGGGGTCATGTGACATTGAGATGGGAACGTTTAATGGTAAAATGAAGAGTTAATGTACTTTAAAGAGGAGAATTTTTAATTCACGATCAGAAGTAAATTGAGTTTCTGTATATATGTGTATTTATATATGTATATAGAGCTCGAAAAAATAGAGACCACTTCAAATTTTTCTTAAATCAGCATCTCTACATGGCAGCTATTCCATTCCAGTGTCTGTTGAATTCCAACACAGGCAAACCTCATTCTACTTAATGAAGTACTGATTGGGTGATCACCTGAACCAAATCTTATAGGAGAAGTATGAAAACCAGTGCTGTGGTCATCACTATCCTCTTGCAATAGGACCAGCTGGATGGAAAAAACAGTGCTAGTAGTGCCCTTCATCAAGCCCTTCATCAATGAGAAGCAAAGTCAGGCTGAGGTTTGCAAAAGACCATAAGGATTGGACTGTAGAAGACTGGAGTAAGGTCATCTTCTCTGATGAGTCCAATTTTCAGCTTTGCCCAACACCTGGTCATCTAATGGTTAGAC
>JAOYSI010000011.1:696872-718552 GCA_025775065.1 Hiodon alosoides
CAAACTACAAGCACTTGAAATAAAACTGGTCATATTCTTCCCAAATATGGACATTCTATCTTAGGCATCAAGGGGTTAATTGATCCATGTTTCCAAACTAAATCATTCTGAAGCCGTCCCCTTTTGTCTATTTGGTAATGAGACTAAAAACAGGACACTTGGGTAGGCTTTCAGCTGAAATTGCAATAAGCTGTTTTTGAAATGATGAAATACAGAAATATTTTCTATGTATTTCAATCTGGCTACAGCAGAAATGCATGGAATTTGCCATCATTCGGTTTTGAATGTGTTTTTAACAGTTTTGGAAACTGTGAGTTAGCATTTGAAAAATGTGTTGCAAATATATAGTGTTTTGCAGGTGGTGGATTATGAATAAGAAGAGAGTTCATGGATTTTGGAGAATGTGGTCATTGAATGCATTTTGTGTGAAAGCAATGAAAAATGAATCACAGTTTGGTCCACATTCAATTCTGTTTCGCTGACTGTGGGAAGAGTTTTGACAATGTGACTTCAGTTTTGACCAATACATGTTATCAATTGAAAAAAAAACTGTAAATTGAACTATTTTCATACCCAGGCTAAATTTACTTGTGCGAATTCTATAGTCTATCCAAATTACAAAGGGACATCTGCTGGCAAGAGAAGGAATTGCAGAAATACCCGTGAACAAACCACGAAAAAACTTAAATTCAAAATAACTGCGTTCAATCTTAATGAACACTGACATGATGTCCTACATCGAAGCGTAATGACCTGTGTAATTTATTGGAAATTTAATTACATTTTTCTTCTAACATAAAATTTTCTTTATTATATTCTATCTTTTGACAGCACCATTTCACTCAGAAATGGGTGTGTCTCCTTTAAGCAAAAAGAGATTGCCTGAAATTATCCAGTTCCACAATAGACTATGACATCAGTTTTGCAAGAGCTGCCGTGATGATACAACCTTAGACATCGGGATTCTCTGTAAAAATTAGTGAGTCAAACAATCACTGTTTTCTGAAATTGTCATTATTCTACAACCAAAATATCCATATATATGTTTCTACAACCATTTTAAGTCCAGCGTCTCAATGTTCCACTGTTGAGGTGACTGACCACTGTGAAATAACCTTGGAAAAATAAAGATTAACAGACTTTTTCACAGGTGAAGATAAATAATAAAAAGGCATAAAACCACCTTTCCAATGTGGCTCTGATCAGAGCCAGTCATGGGTACAAAACCTCACTGCCAAACTGAATGATGACAGGGTCTGTGTTGCCCAGAACCTGACTGCCTATAATGGGTCAGCTCTAAACTTCTGTCCAGCAGGTGCTAATCAAATCAGCTCTGAGCACTGACAGAAAGCTTGTTTTTTGAGCACTTGCTAAGACACTATATTGAAGCCCTGTGACGTTGATTTTTCATCCTCAAAGTGTATATGAATATGCTAATTTTGAGTACAGGGTTGGCGTGAGGACATTGTCTGAGACAGCCACACAATTCCGGATGTTTAACAAATAGCAGCTTAGTAACGACTGACCCACGACGGAGCCCCTGTCTTCAATCAAGGATTGAGTATGCTCCACTCAGGCATGACACACCAGACTTCCGTGGCTGTGAAGGTGGAGTCTTATCTGAGCAGTGAGCAGGTACCTTCAGATCAGGGGTCTTTAATGTAAGGATCAGGGATGTCTGTACGATCTCTATTTTATATTACCCATTTGTGGTGATACATACCAGACTCATTCTATTCTATATAAGAGGCTTTGAAATATTTTAATAAAGATTTAAAATCATATAACTTATAATTAAGTAAAATAATGTAAATATCATATACCCTGATTTTAAAATGTTGTACAAACAGTAGTTTTTACAGCATAGTATATAGGAATGCATATACTTATATTAAGAGAGTGCCAAGAAGTTGTCTCCCAACACAGATAGGAATGTCTTAAGGCTTAAAATGAAGGGTCTGTTACTTGTTACTCCAGTACCGCAGATGGCGGTAACACACCAGTGCAATGGGCTGCATTTCAATTGCACATGGCAAATTTACAACCTGGCTTTTTGCAGCGAAGATCAGCATATCACACATGGTTCAGCAGAAGTTTAAACATGCTGAACCATGTCACACCTACAGTCCAAAAAAAGTAATTTTTCATTCAGTGTCAGCTTGATATAAAATATCAAGTAGAATTTGTAAATTAATTTATGACTTATTTGCAGTTTAGACACAGTTTATTACTCAGTGGTCATTTGTGATAAGCTTACTTTTTAATCAGAAGGCTTCAGATATAGATTGTGTAGGAAGTGTTTTTAAAACTTCATTAGGTACACAGTTAGCCTAGTATAGAGGGAGACCTCTGTGTTCAGTGGGTTGTTTAAATTCTTGGAATGGTTCTGAGAACAACCATGTATTGCTAATTATTTTATGGAGCCCTGTTTATAGCTCTTTGAAAATGCAGATTTTTATTAAAGTATTTTATTGCTTATTTAAATTTATTTTATAATGTAATAAATTATAAAAATAAGTAATTACTAAGTAATGTTTAATTCTGAAATATTTGCTGATATGTTAAAAAGGAAGTGGTCTTAGTTCAGAAAAGTCACTACACTTCACATGGTGTCAATTACATAGGAGTAGGTGGTGGTAAGCTGTTGTTTTGCTGATAAAATTTTGAATTTAAAATGCCACAAACTGTTCTGCAGATGAAAATTAATTGACTTATTTCACCATTGTCATTGCGGAACCAAGCTAAAACAAAATAAAATTTGTTATCGTTTCAATATTCTTTAGACGTTTAGATGATTCCTTTACTGCACACAGTCCTGCTGCTGTATAGAAGTTGTATCTGTCAGATATCTGTTACAGAATCTAGTATCTAGGGCAAACAGCTTGTTAAATACTAAATGGGTTGCATTACATTATTTAGTTTCTTACCCGCCGCTCTACCCCCGGGAGGGACTTACAAAGCATACCATTTTATAAAGCTAAACATCTACGGAGGCTAAGCCCTATGCTGAAGAGCGAACAGCAGCTAGCCCACTATTTTGACCTTTGGAACTTTAAAGATCAGATTATGTGGATAATAATGTTATGATATCTATCTAAACTCACTGTGTTGGATGTAGGGCGTAGTACCTATTGCTTACACTGTCTAGACAACATCATCTACAGTTTCATGTGAGAGAACAATTATGGAAATATGTGTGTATTTTATATAAAGTAATTAAAAATACAAACCCAAGAAGTATTCACACCTTTGTCCTAGAATGATCTCAGGTACAAAATAATTGGCACATAATACGTTACATAGAGTCCACCTGTGTCTAATCATAGTAGACCAACTGAATTCTCCTGGATGAAGAATCAAGTGGTGAAGTATATGTGAAGCAAATGGCAGAACATGCTGAACAAGGAGCTTCCAAAGGAACCCTAGGATAAAGTTATCATAAGTTACAGATTAAGGGAAGGTAACAAGAAACTTTCAATGTCATTGAGTATCCCTTGGGACATTGTCAGCTCCATCATTGTAAAGTGGAAACAGTTTGGCACCACCAAGACACTGCCTCCATCGGAACTCCAAAGTTAGTAACCATGGCTTGAGGAAAGTGCACAGGGAGGTCACTGTGAGATTATTTTAAAAGAACTGAAGTATCTGGCTGATGACTGTTCAGTCCACAAACATGTGTGAGAGAGTGGCAAGAACGAAGCCGCTGCTGAAAAAAAGTTTGATGAACTTGAATAAAATTAATAAAATGTTGATGAACACTTAAGGAACAATGCTAGCATGTGGGAGAATGTTTTGTGGTCTCAACGCCACATGATTTGTGTGGCGTAAAGCGGGGAACATCACCCTGCTAACGCTGTCCCTACAGTAAAGCATAGAGATGGCAGCGTTATGTTTTAGGAATGCTTTGTAGTAGTAGGGACTGGGATGCTTGTGAAGATCACAGGATGGTGAAAAGTAGAGACAGATCCTGAAAACCTGTTCCAGTCTGCCTGCGACTTGAGAATGGAGAGAAGATTGACTTTTCAGCAGGACTATGCACAAAGAAAAAGCAACAATGGAGTGGCTCAGTGAGAAAAAAATGAATGTCCTCGAATGGCCTAGTCAAAGCCCAGACCTGAATCCTATAGAAAATCTGTGGCAAGACTTGATCCCCTGCCAACTTGAAAGAGCTTGAGCTATTCTGCCAGGAATCCTGCGGTGATAAGTTGGTAGACACCAAAACGACTCATGACTGTTATTGCTGCAAAAGGGGCTTAAGCTAAGTATCAACTCAAGAGGCATGAAGACAATATTTTGTGGTTCAAAGTTTATTTATTTGTTTTAATGCCATGACGTTCTTCTTACAAACTTGGTATGCGGTTTGCAACCAAACACTTTCAACTAGCTAGTATGGATCCAGAAAATTCCGGACGGGCAACAAGCTGCGGTTCCTGCAACATGTTCGGAATGGTCAACTGTTGCGATTTAAAAAATAATTGTAAAGATATTATTGGACTAAACAGGAAAATATTTCTGTTTGAAGAGCGCATTTTAACTCTCAGGGTGTTTGCCCAGAGTGAATCAGCAGCTTTTTTAATATCACTAGCTCTCCTCCACAAAAGGCTTCTCAGGAAAAGTAAATCACAGAAGTCCAGTATAACTTCAGGTCGGAAAATCTCCAAATGGGAGGTGCATACCTCTAAGTGGGTGGATTTATCCATTAGCCAAACTTATTCCATAGAGAACCAATTCAATTGGGAGAAAGAAATGATTGGGCAACGTTTGGCCCCTAGCTTTGATCTGTTCTAGCCTATAAGATCCTAAGAAGTTATCCATGCTAATAGTAGTCGTATATGGTCCTCTGCCAATTAGTCTGTTTTTACTGTTGTTGCGCCTGTAACTCTGTTACCACAAAAGTTACAAAACAGAAACAGAAAATTACAAAGATACCATAAATTATAAAGCAGAGGTAAGCAAAAGGCCTTCAGCTGAAAAACTGTCAATACAACATTTTCCAGCGGTCTGACTAGCCATTTGTCTAACAAATTATGAATATTACCAGAGCAAAAGCTACATATCTTTGAATCCAAGTAACCCGGAATAATAATCCAAAAGGATCAGAAAAATGAATAGCTGGTTATCTTATATATGTTTGGGCTTATAACTTGAATTTTTGGGCTGGGATTCAGTTCGGAATTTTATTTCCCTGGTCACAATATTAGCAAGGTTAAAGCTTCCAACCCCTCTAGCTCTGTGCTGAATCTACCAAAATGTACATGTTTATTATAGCTCTGTGACCTTTAAAAGGCTGGGCAGGGATTTCATTCAAGTATTTTATTTTATGTTTATTTTTTTATTTTATTTTTTTGGGGGGGGGGGGTCTGAAACAAATAAGTGAATTAAAGAGACCGCTTTCTTTTAGCCAATGGTGGAAATATTTTGAACTTCATAAGTCTCAGACTGCTCGGCCAACCAGATGCCAATTCCAGAAGTTTCCCACAGAGCCTTGGTTCTTGGGGATGTTTCGTGAAACCAGGACTGTATTCAATCACCAGTCCTCAGGTAGTTCTGAGTTTTGGCGCTGACTTAAAGACAGAAATGGCATTTTTTGCACCAGCATGTTCCGAATAAGTGGTAGTACAGAAAGGAGCATGAAAACACAAACACAATTCATGAAGGAATGACTTTGATGAGCTTATATGAAATTTTGTATTTTTCCCAATCAATTTGAAACATTTCTCCAAACTCAGGTAACTGCTCTCAAAACAGTTAACACAGCAAACTAAACACACTCTGATGTTGGCAAAACAGTTCAATATTCACTGCATAATGAAGCACTGCATATTATTCTAGTAATGCATTTATTAAAAATAACTACTAACATCAAAACTACAAGTATGTTCTCTATTGATTTGATAACAAATTCAGCTGTAGACACACCAATAAATGAATGAAAATACATGTTTTTCGTGAAGTTCTTTACCATTTTTCTCATTTGCTCAGGCACGCTTAATGAAACTGGGATCCACTTGATCTTCATCATCACCTTCTTAGCACAGCAGAAGTCTTCTCTTGCAAATGTCTTAACACTTTTTCATTTGTTTCACACATTTTTCACACCCTTTGCCAAAACATTTACCACAGATCTCATTGAAAGACCCCAAACTCTATTGGATTAACTGTGTTGATCAAAATGAAAACATATATTCACAGCTGATAGAAAGTACTTGCATAATTATGAATCTCTAATGCACCTGTGTGAAACTCGTTTGCACAACTCCTCAATCAGCAATCTGTCCTCATCCATCTATCAAAGATGTCACCTCTGTGTTGCCATTTGCAACCATAGATCAAAGAGGCCAAAGGCACAGAAGGAGAGTAAGAGGCCATGGACGAGGGGCTGAGGAAGAGAGAAAATAGAGCTCAAGTCTCAAATGAAATTCGGGCAATAACTATTGACCATGTCATCAATCATGGCTTGTCCTTTACAGAGGCTGGACAAAGGGTCCAGCCCATTCTGAGTCGGAGCACTGTAGCATCTATTGTCAGGCTTTTTTTGAATGAGAACAGGTAAGTCACAATGTTGCTGTATACCACGTATTTCAGCTTTACTGTATTGCCCTGTTGGCAGCACAAACTGTTTCTACAGTAATGCAGATGTTTCATCAATCCCACTTATGTGACTGTCAATGTCAATTTTAACATGCTTTTTGCTTTTACTTTATTGAATCCACACACTGGTGGCAGAGGAAAGATCTTTAGTGTTGAACGGGAGGCAAACAATGCAATCAGACTGCATGAAATCCAGGCAGCAGTAATTGCAGATCAGGGAACATTTAGAAATATCAACAGTGAGTTTAACTATTGATGGTCCTTAAACGAAACCATGTCAGAATGAAGCAGCTTTACAGAGTTCCATTCCAAAGAAACTCTGACATTGTGAAGGAGGCAAGATTCCAGTATGTGCAGGTATGGATTTGTTATTGTAGTGCCTTGTTATACCATACAGTTACATGCAACTGGAATAATTTGCTTTGTTTCTTAGAGAATAATGGAGCTTGAAGCTGAAGGGGCACATCACATATTAATTTATGTGGATGGAGACTATGAATGCTGGTTGCCTGGCAATAGGTGCAGAGGACTGCCAGGGATGGACATCCCATGCAAGGAGGTATTTCCCTCAGTGCATTGCAAGGGAAAACATCCAATGTGATGTTGAGAACCTATGGCATAATTGTCAGGAACGGCTGGACTAGATGTGAAGTTCTGAGTATTTCAACTCAGAACTTTTTGTTTAGATATTTCCAGCCATATTTTTTCTTTTGTCACCCCCTCTGGGTGCTAAAGGGGGTGAACACACCAACCGCGACTACCACTTTTTTTTTTTTTAAACGAGAGAAGAGCTTGTTACACCCAATCAGCTTTCCTTCCCCAAGCAGGCTCAACAGATCCCAGGGTCCAATACACAGATGAGTAAGGTAAGAACAAGCTTCATTTGGCTTACACTAGCCAAGCAAAACTAATACAGGGCACGAAGTCTGTTCAGTTCACACACACGAGACTTAAATAATTCCATACAGTTGTATAAAAGCAGCAATGATCATAATTTAATACTCAACTACCTTTAATAAATGTGGGCTACCTAAAATCCAAACCTAACAAAAGGAATATAAAAATGCTAGTAAATATCTAATGGTTTACTACTAAATCCTGTGCAAAGCCAAGCAATGTCAATCCATCTTTCTGCAACAATAACGCATGGAACGTCTAATAATTGCCACCAGCAATCTCCTCACTTATTCTCAGTGCACCACTCCTGCTTGGTGTCCTATGGCTTTATAGCCGATACAATGGGTTAGGGGGACAGGTGTAAACGATTGATTTAGATGAGCTGGGAAAATCCATGTGGGAATGCGCAGTGATTTGTTAACAGCAATTAATCAATAAACTCAAGCCTAATAAATTAATAGAGAAAACAAACATCATCAAAACAAAACGACCAAAAAGAGTATTCAACCATACATAAAAAATCAAATAAACACAAAAGCAGTGAAATACACAAAATATATAATAAAGCAAAAGTGATAAACCCAATGAATTGACTAACTGCCGTCACGTACCACTCGACACTTTGGTTGCTTTTTTTATTTACAGTATTCAGCATTTCTGAGTTTGAAAAGTATCATATTTTATGTTGATAGATGTATTTTGTTGTCCATTGTGTCATGACTGAAAGAATATATGAATTTGACCATAAGTTGGTGTTTGATGGAAATATTTGCTTTTGTTGCATGTTTTTAATGTTTCGTGAGTGGAGCATTTTGCAAACAAAATTGGTCATTTTGGCCAGTGAGCTTTAGTTTTAGCCTGTGTGTCAACTGTTTTGAAAATGTGACGTCAGAGTGGACAAATGTGTTTAAGCAATCAAGACACTGTAATGAGGAGGTTAATTGAATAACAATGTTATTCAAAAAAACAAAGTTTTTGCCACAAAAATAAAAAAAAATAAATGCACTGCAATCATTGAATTAATGAACTTTATTGATCTTGCCTCTCAATTACATCTGGCCAGAGAATTTCTTCAACATCACAGCATGTATTTTCACGAGTCATGCATCGTGGGGAAAAAACGCTGGATCCATCCTTGACATGCTTGTGCCTCAATTTCTCCACAGGCCTCTTCCATCGCTTGAAGAAGAATTACTTGGTTGTAAGGGTTGCAATCATATACTCTCCATCTCCAAGAAGAGAACTCCTCAATTGGATTCAGGAAAGGAGAATATGGTGGAATGTATACCATCCTGAAATGTGGGTGATGCTCAAACCACTCTCGCACCAGTGCTGAACGGTGGAATTGGACGTTATCCCAAACAACTACCAAATTTTGCTCCTGATGACCCTGCGGAAAAAGAGGATTTCATTGAGGATGTTTTTGAAAAATTTTGAAGTCCTTCTGTGTTGTATGGCCCCAAGAAAGCATTGTGTGCCACAACACCAATGGTAGAAATCGCAGTACACAGAGTGAAGTTGCCTCCTCATTGTCCTGGGACACTGACTGTGGCATAATGGCCAATCACATTTCTCCCTCTTTTTTTGTGAAGATTGAAGCCAGCTTCATCAATATACAGGTACTCATGAGTTGCACTGCTATCCAACTCCAACGTTCTCTAGAGTAAAAAGAACACAAGGTACAATACAATAAGTTAGATTTTACAGTAACGGCATTGATTACAAAGTTGATGCTACGTTGAAATGAAGTTCCCACTTTGATGCAGCACTATGCATATTGTCTGCCAGGATTTTCTGATAACATGCTGCATTCATCTTGCCATCAATATTCCTCGTGCCTTTAGAGCTCAGCCCCCCCCCCCCAAAACATCAGTGAGCCACCACCATGCTTCACAGTGGTGATGGTATTCTTTTCACTATAGGCCTTGTTGACCCCTCTCCAAACATAGCGCTTATAGTTGTGACCATTAAGCTGTATTTTGGTCTCGTCACTCCAAATTACAGTGTGCCAGAAGCTGTGAGGCATGTCAAGGTGTTGTTGGGCATATTGTAACCGGGCGTTTTTGAGGCATTGGCGCAGTAAAGGCTTCTTTCTGGCAACCTCAGTATCTAGCCTGCTCAGTGCATCCACGTTAGAGCTAACAAATTGACTCATTGACTATTTATACACACTGATTGCAATTTAAAAAGCCACAGGTGTGGAAAATTAACCTTTAATTGCCCTTTAAACCTGTGTGTGTCACCTTGTGTGTCTGTAACATTCAAGGGTGTGTAAACGTTTGATCTGGGCCATTTGGGTGATTTCTGTTATCCTTATGATTTGAAAAGGAGCCAAACAACTATGTGACAATAAATGGCTTCATATGATCGATATCCTTAAATAAAAGACAGTTTTTGCATGATCAGACATATTTTAAAAATCAATGCCAAAATTTCACCAGGGTATGCAAACTTCTGAGCACCCACCGAGGAAATTAACAATGGAGTAAGACCTGCGCCACAGCGCCCTCTAGCTGCTCCGAATGCACCATTGGTTCCGTAGAAATTCCGGAACAGACGCTTGCCAACCAGTGGCATGAAGGCAATGGCAAACCCCAAGGCCCAAATGGCGACGAGGACGCTCGCCGTAGGGCCCCGTCCAGGGGCGAGGTATCTGAACGGGTAGACCATGCAGACGTGCTTCTCCAGGGTCATATAAGTGAGGAGCAGCACGGACACCTCCGTGGACAACATGGTCATCGAGCCCACAACATGGCACTGCAAGCTATCTATCCAGGCCTGGGCATGGTGGTTGTACTTTTCCCCCCTGAACTTCAGATGGTAAGCCCCGATCACAAAGAGGTACACGTCCATTAAGCCATCGGCACCTAAGAAACGTATATTTTTACATAATTTCCTGTCTGTCTACAGTGGTATTTCACTGTATCAAACATTTTAACTTACGACAAAATTACCGCAGATATACACTCATTTGCAATGTAATTAAGTTTATATGAAGCAGGATTCACAAATTAAATACAAATATAATGTGAACTAATTAGGTAACTTGCTGTCTCTAATTGCTTATTCATGATTAACAAATACACTGGAGATTATTTCAGAAGTTTATTAATTAACTGCAGTAAATGGAAAATTACATGGCAGGTTAATCCAAATTAATTTGTGAATTACGTGTTGTTGTTTTTTAAACAAACAGAAGTTGCTGAAAGTTGCTTTGATTTTAAGAAAGCATTGAGTGCATTCCAAAAGCCATTCATAATTAATCAAGAAGAAAATGGACCGGGAAGCAATCCAGGCTATTAATATGGAAAGTTGTATTTCACATACACGTGTGTACTGGGGATGTTAAAGATGACCCGGTATTACTGTTTAATCAGTAAGAGCTGTCTTACCAATAATATTTAAAAAAAAAAACGCATGAACACAGAATATACAGGTGAATCTCAAAAATTTGAATATCGTGGAAAAGTTTTTTTCCCTAGTTTCATTCAAAAACTGATACATTCATATATTCTAGATTCATTACACATAAAGGGAAATATTTCAAGCCTTTTTTTGTTTTAATCTTGATGATTACTGGATTTTTGATTTCCGTATTCCGTAAACTCTTCCTCCAGACTCTGGGACCTTGATTTACAAATAAAATGTGAAATTTACTTTCATCTGAAAAGAGGAATTCGGACCACTTTTTCTCCTTAGCCCAGGAGTCAAGCCCACTGTCAAGTCAGCAGTCTTCCCCAGGATTGTGGTTGTGTGTAATAAACAAGACTGAGAGATTAAAGGCTCAGGAAACCTTTGCAGGTGTTTTAAGTTAATTAGCTGATTAGAGCTCTTCTCAGGTCGACATTTCTGTATTATAAATTCTTTATTCTAATATTTTGGATACTGGCTTTTTGATTTCCATGAGCTGTAAGCCATAATCATCAAGATTAAAATGAAAAAAGGCTAAATATTTCACTTTATGTGTAATGAATCTAGAATTTATGAAAGTTTCACTTTTTGAATTAAGAGAGGGAAATGCTGCTCAAAACATAGCAGATGAAAGACACATCAGCATGAACCCAGCAGGCAAGCTAGTAAAACAGAAAAGCACTATAAGTAGAGTATTTCCCAAAAGGCACTAGTATCAGTTTCACAGAACAAACATTCACATCTTTGTTACAGAACATAAAATAGAAAGGGTTATTTGGGTTATTTGTTGCTTTAGGTGCAAATAAATCTAATTGGTCTAGCTTTGAAAATAACTAACTTGACTCTAAAAACTTAACTTACAGCCACTCCAATTCCACGGCCTGGAAAACTCCTGGTTCCAGAGTGGATATCTTATTGTAGCTTAAATATCTAAATAGAGAGAAAATAAAATGCAAATATTTAAATTGCATGAACATTAAATATTCATATATGGGTTTCATGCTATTTATGCTTACATAACATACAGTGTTCAAAATAACTAACTGCCCAGACCAAAGTGCACAAATGACAAATTAGAACATTAGTAGAGTGAATCATTTTCAAATAAACAATTTATGAATCACCACTGTCTGATAATAAATACCAAAGTAGAGTCAAAATTCACATTTTAAGTAAAAAATAAACAAACAAAAGGCCCAAATGAGCTGATTTACATTCGATTTGAACTATTAATAGATTCAAACAGCATACAGAGCCAGGTGGAGAAACCAGATGCAATAATCAAGCAGCAAGTTATCTAGATAATTGTTGTGCAATATCCGAGATGCGGACAATTAACAATGTTAATACGGGGATAGTTACTGATTGTAGCTGGTTTGCATAATCCTAACATTGGAATAATAAAGAAGTAGGTGAACGCATAGGAGTTTGACAGCGTAGGAAATGAAAATCGTGGCTACAAACTGCACGCTGTATCTATTGCAAACGTAATCAACCTTCAGGCCCATGATAAGTAATTATAAAGACAACTTACAGTTTTTGAAGGTTGGTGTATTTATTGAAAATTTCAGCATTCAGTCTTCTCAGTCTGTTTCGTTGCAGGATAAAATAGACAGATGAGTCAATTACACTACAGACTGAAATTCTCAGTGTCACTTCTGTGGGGCCTACAGTGTCCTCACATCACCTTCACTGAAAACCATATGTGCTTACTGTGCTTACGATCAATTACGTTGGACAATTATTATGGAATGTCCAGTTTTTCATTATTATTATTATTGTTTCGATGTCATGTGCAGTATACTTCTATCACAACGTGCGTATGTAAAAGCTCATACAGGTGCATGTGCATGTGATCCAAGCTATAGTCGGTTTCTGCTTGACAGACTAGTGTCACTTCCCAGTAACCCTAGTTATCAGCGACTAGTTCCCATTCTTTGCGACACTGGTGCTTCCCAATCCTTTATCCTGTCGGATGTGCTTCCCTTGTCCGAGGACTCATCACGTGGAATCGAGTGTGTTAATTCAAGGAATAGAAATGGGATTTGTACCAGTGCCATTGCATAGTTTGCATTTAAAATGTGACTTAGTAAACAGAGTGTTTAGAGTAGGTGTACGCCCTACCCTACCGGTGAAAGGAGTGTTGTTTATATTGGGCATTGATATAGCGGGAGGTGAAGTGTCGCCAATTGTAGAGTTGTTGGAGCGCCCAGAAACTCATACCAATGACTCAGTCTGGAGTTTTCCAGACGTTTTCCCAAACTGTGCTCTCACACGTGCTTAGTCAAGAAAGCTGAGTGATGTGGTTGATTTGTCTGCCTCTATCCTAGCCCCCGTATTTGCCACGGTTATATTTGAAAACCCGGAGCTGACTAGTGACGATGTGTTTACTGCCAGAAAGTGCGCTGAAATCAAGGGCGATACCGTGCACTTATCTGTCACTTGTGATCAGCTGGTGGCTTCCCAAAAAATGTATCCTACCCTTGCAAAGTGTTTTGTTGAAGTCACTCCGGTGGGAGATAACAAGTTGAACAACTTTCATCCGGCTTCCTTTTTTTCTTTCACATTCTACCTTGAACACCCAAAAATTATAAATAGTATTTACAGCATTAACAGTATATAGATAATACATCCACGTAATCTGCATTTACTACTTCTGCTAGTTTCACTACCACTAATACTACTGGTACACTACCACTTATAATAATAGGAATGATACATGATTTGGGACATTAAAAGAAGCCTATGGTAGCCCAGTAATCTTTGGTAATTATTGGCAAATTGCTGAATCGAAAAAGACCTGCAGATACAATTTATAAACAATAGAGGTCGCAAAGAAATGGTTTTCCTAGTAATATCAATATAAAAGTATGAACCAAGGTTTGGAATTAAGAAAGGCGAAACCATTTTCTAAAAATAATCATTTTAATATGAGTAAGAAGTATGTATATATTTAAATCCGGAGTACTTTGAGGAAAATTTTTATTGAATAAATCATTGCCTCATAATGTTCTTATTCTCGTAAATATTTAACGTTGGTAAAAATATTTGAAAATCTATAAGAAGACGAGGCCTTCGTCGGATGTAGATAAACGTCTCTACTAAGCAAATGTACCAAAGCAAAAAAGTTAAGTTACGAATTCATACAATATAAATTATTTAAAAAAATAAATAAACAGAAAAATATTAACTGATATACTGTTCGATTACAGTTGTGCATACGCCGGTTTAAGACAGTCATCTCAGTGGCTTCAACTTCTAGCCGTTTTTTTCCATTCATTCTTAATGACAACAAAGATCCCCTCCTCTCCACAACGAAGCCACAGAAAAGGCTCTTCTGTTGGATACCAGGGTGCATTCTGAACCAGACAACACCGACGAACAGTAGGAATGAGTTTCGGGATTTATGCTGTACTTTGTTTGGATTCTGAAGTCATACCGAACAGTTCATCATGTTGAAATATAAACTCTAATGGAAATGTGTTTTATTCGTCCGGGAGAAAAACGAAACTTCCTAATCCATTGGTCTTGCTCCACATTTCTTAAAATATTGAAGAGCATCAGAAGATGTCCCCCTTCAAAGAAGAATATAATTATTGCAGGCTCATGTTTTATATATTTGTTTTTTGTTGTTTCTCAAGTGGGGCACGTTGTGCACCGGGACAGGCTGTCTGATAAAGATAAGTACAGGGGCAAGGGAATTAACACGTCTGGGTTGAAAGACTTTTCACGGAGTACAACGGGTTCTTCCACAGCGCAAAATGCGGATACCGTGCCTCCAAAATACAACGTTATTTACATTACTTTAAAATCTAAGCGCCATAAACCCGCAATAATCAGGGGTACAGTGAGACCAAAATCTAGAAGGAAAATAATTCGGAAGTACAAAGATCTTGAACGAAATGTTAAAAGTGACTGGAAAATGATTCCGATTAACCAAAGTGTGAAAGTTCGGATACAAGGAAGACATGTTTATCACAAATTGAAAACGAGTCAACGTGATCTTAATGCCGGCGTTTACCGTCATAGTTCAATAAGAATATATAGCGAGAGAGCACCGCCATGGTTTAGCAAAGAAGACATTGAGGCCCTACGTTTTCTTGCTGATTGTGAAATTACAAAAATTAAAGATTTCACACCCAACGAACACAGCCGTTTGCTGCTATTCGAAAGCGAAAAAGAAGTTTCGCTGAAGTTTCCTAGTAAAACTAATGGGGGTCATGTCAATTCATTGTGTCAAGGACGTTGCGGTCTCATCAAGAGACCAGTAGACATGAGTGAAGTATTCGCATTTCATTTGGATAGGATCTTGGGACTTAACAGAAGCATGCCCGTTGTTTGTAGAAAGTTTAACTTCTTTCAAGGTACTGTAAATATAAATTATTTATGTCACTACTCGCACTGATATACCATACAACGTCTTGTACGGTGCGTTTCATCGTTATATATCGTGTCATGTTATAGCAAGTAGGCCAATTAAAATAAACTACAATTCGACAAAGCGCTGTAGCTAGTCTGATAATGTCTGTTTTGGTAAGCTTCTTGTGAGTGTGTACCGCTAAAAATATCACCTTGTAAATTATTTTAACTCACCATATTTAGTGCCTACCTAAACTAAACTAAAGTGTGTAGATATCGGGCATATTCTGCGCATTACTGTGCCTTTTATTTTTACTTGTTAATGTTACTTTGACATACCGTTTTAATTTAACATTGAAAAAAAATGGATGAATTGATTAATGTAGCTGTTTTAAATTATTCAAATCCATTTTCATACCTGCGCCAATGGCAGAGCACTTACTTGAGTAAGTACAAAGATGATTTACCTGTTCCAGTGCATCTTACATGCTCCTGTGCACAATCCTGCTTCGTACATGATAAATGTTTGTGTGTCAGAGCTAGCAAATATGGGTCATGAGTGGATGTAAACCAGTTTATGATAGCCGCGCCTGTTCCGTTTATTGCTTGTACAGGTTTATTTATCTAAGCAATAGTCTGTTTGCTCTTACATTGGCTTTTAGATGGTCAACCCAGCCCAGTAGCCTTGTGGGACCCTTCCCTTTCCCTAGCTGAAAATGAGCTCCAGTCCTCGGTGAAGCTGACCTGGGGATATTACCAGCGTTCACTCAAACTGAAGTGCTGGCACAGGGGCAGCACGCCCAGTGACGAGTCGGGCTGTACCAGCATCCGTCACTACGAATGGAGTAAACTCGCTCTCTTTGACTTCTTGTTGCAGGTAAGCTGAGACGTTGTATGAAGAGCTCTTTGCCACTGGAGCGATGGGAGTTATTGTGCCTTCTGGGTCAGATATTGTACTTGTGCTCTACTGGTGTAGCCAACAATTGCTGATAAGCCAAAACAGGTCAAAATTTACCTCACCAAAAAAAGCTTGTCATGGAAAAATGCCTCGTAAACAGGAAGCATATTTAGAGCACAATATTTTTAATGACTAAATAAAAGATATATGCTTTGGTTTAGAACAGTTATCTATATTTTATCTTGTAACTAGAAGATATATGCAAGCGTTTTAAAATCAGTTTGGACTTCCATTTACTTATTCAGCTTTACTGAAAAACTCACATGGGGATCAATCTGAAATATTAACCTACATCAAATCTACATCTTTTTCTTCTATCTGTGTATGCATATGTGAATAACGTCCGGTATTCAAGAAGCAATTCAGATAATTTAAAAAATTTATGTGAATTTTGCAATAAATTCCTCACGTGTACATCCATCCATACCCTGTTTTTAGAACTAGCTCCATGAAATTTTGCCATATATTTGAAGAAATAAGTGAAGTGAAGTTAGGAATATTGAGATATTGCATATTGAGAGCCTCTGATGAAGATCTGTGTTTTCTGAATCTCTCCTACAATCTTTTTTGTAGATATACAATAGGCTGGACCGGAACTGCTGCGGGTTCAAACCCCGCAAGGAAGATATTTGCATGGAGTTGGGAAGACACCTGGAGTGTACTGACCAGGACAGCGTCCATTTGGTCCATATTGTTCACAGAAAACACGATCCAAGGCATTTGGTTTTAATCGACAATAAAGGCTACTTTGACCGAGATGAAGAAAATTTGGATTTTAAACTGCTGGAAGGAATACAAGAGTGAGTAGTTATGTTGAAATTTAGTGACATGTTCATTAAAATACAGCTCTAACTACTACCATTTATAGAGATACTTATTAGAACTAATTTGCACCATAGTTGATATTTAGTAGGATTTATTCTCTGGTCCATGGGAACATGCTCTGAGAGAAGTATGTTGTACCAGTGTGAATGGAATATCTTGTGATATGCAGTACACAGTGTCGTATTACAGCTGACAGCCGTAGTCCCTCTGTTAGCAAAACGACACCCGTGCACATTCCCAACATTTCCTTCATGATCAATAAATCAACGAGTCATACACTTGAAGGGGTAAAGAAAAATGGGGGAATTTCAATTATGTGTGGGAATGTTGTTTCCCCGAATAAAAAAAAGTTTTGTTGACATAAATTTTGCAAGATATTCTGCTTTGATGACGATAGTAAAATATAATAATGCCAATTTATTCATTCTTAAAATAAGAACAAAGTTCTATTGATGTGCTGTCTGAACTCAATTGATGAATTAGACTAATATACAAATTTAACATTTTAAGCATAGATCACAATTTAATCCTTAAATGAATTTTAACCCAAAAAGGACTGTCTAAGAGCTAGACATTTAGCTGTCACAAAAAAATGTAATATGATTGCATTGGGTTGGTTTGGTGGAGTTTTCATCATGCCGTTCTGCTTTTAATTCATACGGTGTAAAAATGCATCGCTTCAGAGCGTCTTCCACATATGATGTATTTTCCTAAATATTGAACCTGAGCAAACAGCCCAATGTATACGCACACTTAACTAACATAACTGTTATGCTACCAAGTGGCATGGTTTCTTAAACGATGCACTGAGAGGACAAATTTACGGCCAGTGTTGTGTAATTAACCCCTGTTTATTAACACATTTGCAGATGTATAAGTATACAGGGCTTATTATAATTCACAACAATTTTAACACAATATACAACAATTTAACAACAATTTTTTGCACAATATAATTTTCACCAATATTTTTATTTTTTATAGCACCTTTTGTGCAAGTCACACATTATTTGTGCGTGGCAGGCCATGAATGCAAGGCAATAACAAATTATACAAAAATACACATTGCATGAAAAACAGCCAGAATATGATGTTGCGTTTTGTCAACCTTTTAAAATCTTTGTCTTTTATCTATCCTTTGACTTTACCTGTAAAGGTTTCCCGAGCAAGCGGTGCGTGTTCTGCAGAGCAATAAGCTGAGAGAGAAGCTCATCCAATCACTGTTTCTGGATCAAGTGTATTGGGAGAGCCAGGGAGGTCGGCAGGGGATCGAGAAGCTCATCGATGTGATTGAGAGAAGAGCCAAAATTCTCTTAACTTACATCAATGCCCATGGGATCAAACTAACCCCGATGAATATGTGACATGAAAAGGGAGACACAACTCTGAAGTTAAACTCTCTGAGTGGATACTTTTCTCCAGTTTTGTACAGTGAATTGCTACATGTTGTGGTCTCAGCTTTTCATGTGATAAATTAGTATAATTTCGGAAAATAAATAAATCAGAAATAAACTTGGATCTCAAAATCTCAGTCTTCCAGATCAATCATTAGAATAAAAATGTATTTTGTATCAGGATTTTCTTGTAAACAGAAAGCCAAATCATCATCATTTTAATCCGTTTAAATAAATCCATAAATAATTCCTGGATTTTACAGTGTAATATATATGTGTCTGTACTGTAGATGTCAATCATATTTTGAAATATTTTTTGTTTACCTGTAGTATGATAATCTTACATAACTACTTGAAAATGTGTCAATGTTAAATGTCTACAATAATTCTATTGACTATCGACTTTTCCCGGCAAATAAAGTTGCAATGACTTCACTGTCATGTTCCTGGAATAATTCTGAACCATGTGACAGCATTTAATCATTGCTCCATTGGCATCAAGGGACCCGTGCCAGGAAAACATTGCCCACACCATTAAACCACTGGCACCAGTCTGTACCTTTGACACTGGGCAGTATTGGTCCATAGAGTCATGCTGCTTACGCCAACTCCTGACTCATGCCACTTGGGTTTTAGTGACGAGGTAATGTTTTTCAACTCCTCAAGAGGATTGCTCAGTGTTAGCGATCACATGTCTACTCACTGGAGCTGATAGGAGTGGACCCTGCTGTGTGTGTGTCTGTTCGCATTATTATTAACACTTTGAAAGTGCCCTAGTCTGCATTCTGCCTTTTTGGGGAATAACCTCATTAAACCTGTATCAACACAGTATCCAACCTTACTGAAACACAGCCCTCCTGTTTCCATGCATGTTCATTTTTGATAGAAGGCCCCAAAGCGAGCTCTGTCGGGGCCAGACTTCTCTCAGTTTCACACACACGGTCTTGTTGATCATTTTACTGGACACAGTGGGCTCATTGAGCTATATGAAGGTCTGTAATGTAAGACTGCAATACAGATTGCTCTTCAGGGAAGCCTACAAAGGAAGAAGTCTAATTTCCAGACTCTTTTTTTTGACAATTGTTTTCGAAGGGTGCAGCCAACGACTGTGTGTTGTCTGGCCAAACGCATGTGATGCCGGGAATCCCAGGCTGTGGAAAATTGTGCTAGTGGGACGGATGAGGTAATCACAGCTGGGCTTAAGCTGAAGGCTTGTGTACAGGGGAATGACTGTCCGATCAGCAGTGATGTTCTTTATGCCAGTCCTAAGAGACCCTTATTATTTCCAGTGTGATGTATGTTATGCATGTTATCCACAGCAAGTGAAATCTGACTAAATGCAGTGGTCTGAAATAAATAAAAACACTTTTTATTTTATTTTAAGTCTGAAGTAGCAAGGTTGTTTTTTTTTCTGTTTTCAAAAGAGAGGATCAAAGAGGTTTCAGTTTAATACTGACTGTCAATAAATCAACTTATCAACACCAATATCGACACCCCTGTGACATGATGAAAACCGAGGTAGCAGAATTCTTTAGAACTAATGCAATTCTCAACACTTCTTCAGAGCAGAATGAGCTGGAATGTCTCACTCTTCCTGTTGCCACGACCATTGCTTGCAGTGTCCTGACAAAATCTCACCTTGGTGGCAGAGAGCCATAACAAAAAAAAGTTTTAGACATAACAAACAGTTTTTCAGAGTAGATTAAGATATGGAAAGGAAGCCTGCTACTTTCAGATAAGGGCAAACACTTACACGCAAATAGTTTGGCAGAGGAAAAATGAACAAAGAAATCAAGGGGGAAAAAATATTTGCTTCAAAAGAATGGTGTGTTGAACTTAATTTGAACTGACTGATGATAATGTGTTTTTGCGTTGCATTGTTGATTACGAATACAAATCACACAATCACACAAATTAAAATGTGGACTGTCGTGAAGGATAGAATGTTAAGATTGCTACAAGTAAAAATGGCCTCAGACTTCAAGCGCCGAGCCAAATCTTTCTGTTCGGTTTCACAAAAAGAATTGCACTAATGCGATTAAAAGGCAGCTGTCCTGTCTAAGGCATTAGGCATAATGTTAAAACATAAAATCATTTAATCATCAGCATTTAGCATACTGTCAGAAACTACAAAATGGCATTTGAGAGCCCAGATGATTATTATAAACAAATTGCCATTAATGTGAAGTATCGCATAAATAAATATATACGTTTAACATGTTTCTATTGTATTGTCTTGGAAATGAGGGAAACTGTGGGGGCTGATAGTATGTAAGCACAGTTATTGAGCTCCCAGGACTTCTGTGTGTTTCCCAGCGATCAGAAGACTGCTCTAAATGGAAGTGGATCACCTTGTCCGCCGGGTCGGAATGTAAGAAGAACAGAGACTAAAATAAGACTCATCCACGTGTATCGGAACTATCAGCGGAATTTTTGTGGGGTGAGCGCGGCACAGATTAAACGAACCAGGCACAAATAAGGGGCGTGTGTGAGAGTTTACGCCACCGAATGGCATCCCAGACATCTGCTCAGGGATATATAGGGCAAACAGAAAATTGTGAAGCAGTTATGTCACAGTTCAAAAATAAATGTTTGGATAACGGAAAAGAAAAGTCTAAAAAAAAAAAAGATAGCTGCAGGGGTAGAACACCAGGACAAGCTCAGCACTGGTTATACTTGAACATGTTAGCCTGCAACCAGAGGAAAATTAAGCCGCATTTTAGCAAAATCCACATGAGATAAGGCTTCTATTAAACTTGTATAATATATGAAACCCATGGTAAAGTTTATGTATGTTTCAAAACTAGGTCATAATGTCACTTGAAATTCAGACGAAACACACTTCGGCCCAAAATGCATGTGATTAATAACAACTGAAATTAGTGATATGATTAAATACGTGATTAAAAATGTAGGCCAATATTGGAAAAATCAAACAGTGTGCCATTGTAGAACTAACCCACAGAAAGTAATTTATAGTTTAATATATTGATCTCATAGATGTGGCAAATGATTTATCAAGACCTAACCTTTATTGAGGAGCTATGTAATATCATACCAGAATGCATACAATGTGATCTCTCGTGTTTTTTAACTACCTGACAGAATGTATCACAAAGTTCACACTTCAGCTGTAGCATGGGGGATCCTCAATAATTGTCAATACACTTCTGACAGCATACATTGCATAAGCACGTTGGAATCTCACATTGGTCTGGCAGGGCTGGTGGTGGGGGTGGTGGGAG
>JAOYSI010000011.1:718652-736539 GCA_025775065.1 Hiodon alosoides
ATTCAATTTCAAACTGAAACTTTGAAAATGAAAGGGCCTACTGTTTATTTATACTGTTTAATATTGTGATGCTTTTTCATAATGATAAATCCAAAGGGTGTTGAATTCTTAAAATAATTTTACTTTTTGTATCTTAGAGGTATGACTGGTGACAAATTAAAGGAAAATTTACAGTGAGGGGGCCCAGAGACTCCACTTGTCCCCTTAAAGGGAAGGGTCACTGCAAATCATTACAAAGTTATTTGAGTGATCACCTTCATGCCATTTACGAAACATTTCTATCCTGGCAGGAGTGGACTTTTCCAGGATGACGATGCCCCCATCCACAGGACATAAGGGGTCACTGAATGGTTTGATGACTGAAAATGATGTGAATCATATGCCATGGCCTTCACAGTCACCAGATCTCAACCCAACTGAACACCTATGAGAGATTATGGACAGTGCACTCCACCGCTCTTCATCAAAATACTAAATTAAGGAATATCTTTTGGGAGAATGGTGTTCCATCCCTCCAGTTTCAGAGAGTCATAGAATCTATGCCAAGGTACATTGAAGCTGGTCTGACAGCTCGTGGTGGCCCAACACCTTACTGAGACACTTTTTGTTGTTTTTTCCCTTTATTTGTCTCCATGCTGAATATTTACATATTATCTGTGTAATAGAAATGCTCAGTTATGTAAAAGCAGGTTTCAAACAGCCACCCTCTGAATTTTTCAACTAATTATCTTACTCACCTGTTCAACTTGCACTGTATTATTGTCTATGCCATTATTGCAGGAGACTTCAACCAGCTTCTGTAGAACCGACCTTCAAAAGTGCATTCAGGATCCACTGTTTCTTAAAACTTTCAATAAAATAAAATAAACTAGCTCAGGGATAAATCATCATATAATCTCATGAATGCAGCCCTATAACAACACCGTACAATAAAACTGAGAAAAACAAAGGGCACATTGGGCTCCTCCCCAGACAATTTCAGACTTTCTTTCTGTTATGCCTCAGCACACTGTTCAGCTTGTGATCTTGTCTAGACAAGATATTGATCATTAAGGAGGTGCAGACCATTGATCCATAATTATCACATCATAACCTGACAAGTTAATGTGGTATACAGTACAGGGGAGAAATTACTGTCTGGAAGGTAGATTATCTTTGAGGAGGCTAATTATGACATAATTTTGATCTTGTACAGATTGCCTACAAAATAATTTTGTAGTACATCCTAGTTGTAGTTTGAAGTGGGCTCTAAAGGTAGTATGAATTAACTCAATATAAGGCATCTAAAGTAAAGTTTGTAAATTCTGCCAGACTATGATGCAACTGTTAACGCTTTCCCCAACAGTTCTTATTTTTAAATTCTTGTCTATATTTACATTGCCAATAGTGTCAATGGTCTTGAAATTCAAATCAACAGAAAACTGGTCTTGAAAAGAAAATAAGTCAACCCTAAGTTGTGGGCAGACCCAACTGTTAGCGTCTCTGACCAACTGAGTGCGCAGGGAAAGTAAAGATACTGTCAACATAAAATTTCTCATGTCATGTACGAGTTAAATTAATTAATTCAACTCGTATATAAATATACATTTATGTGCATTAATTACACATTTAGCTTGTCATTCAGAAAAAAACGAATTACTAGAGAAAACTAGAGAAACTAGGTGAGATCTCTCAATCGAGTGAGGAGGGATTTGTCTTCAAAATTCACTCTAATGTCCCATATCCGCATTGTATGTAACCTCCCATCCTGCAGTCGTTTGTCTCTCCACTCATGCACCCAGTCATGTGTTACCATACCTCACAACATGATACCTCATGGTAATTTGTATATGCAAACCTTATAGTGATAATAGATCACAATGTTTTTCTTGCAATGTGCAACAAATTTGCAGTTAATCAATTATTTGTGCTAGTCTGCTTTGAGAATTTTAAAGGATTTATTTACACCAGTTATAACTATTAGCTTTGTTTGGTTGTGGCCTTACTAATACTTTTCCCCGATGAAGCCTTCCTAGTGTGACCATGTCTCGACTACCCTGATATAACTCCCTCCTCCTGGAGTTCCTAGCCCAGAAGGGAATATAAATGCATCTGTTAATATGGGTTAGATTTGATAGATTTTTCTTACTATCAAAAATGATATTCGTTCAGGCTATGCTTAGGGCTAGTAATGATGTATGGAATTATAATGATCACAGAAACATATCAAACAAGTCAGTTCCTCTCACCCATACATTTTTGGCAGGTCTAAATCTACAAATCTCTAAAACATTAAATTAATTAATTAATTATTAATAATAATAATAAACTTTATTTAGCTTAGGTACAGATCGCAGGTGCATAACAACAGAAGGCTCTATCCCCCATGGAGGGAAGATGAGAATGAGCGATAGACAGATATCAGACTCAGTTAAGCAAAGGTTGTTTCTGTGACAGTAAGAAAGTTTGCGGTGAACTCAAGCTGAATACAACAGACAATTTTATACCATTGGCTTTGCGTAGTTACCTGGTGAGGAGTACCTAGCTGTGTGACATCTAGGCATTTATGTCTATGATGCATTTAACAATATAAAAGTGTCAATAATGTGAATATTAATTGTCAGTTTCATCAGCATAAAAATTATAATGCAAGCCATGTAGCCTAAAAATGCCACCCAGGGGAAACATAAAGACCAAATAGCTGAGACCCCAAAATGGAACCTTGTGTGACACCAGAAGCAACAGATATATCAAAATCCACCTAAAGAAATAATGTAATAAATAAAAAATAAATGTAAGGCACAATCTAAAGCACTTAAAGGTAATGTCAGTTAATGCCAAATGAGCTCTCTAGCCTCTAAAGTAGCATGGCATGGGATTTATAGTATCAAAGGCTGCTTTAAGATGAAGAAGTACTAAATGAGCAGTGACCCTGAATCTGCTGCCATGAGTAGATCATTTGTGACTTGAGCTAAAACAGGTCCCACTCTATGCATCTCACAGAAAATGGATAGCAAGGGTTAATTAAACAGTTTGCAGTTAGATGCAGTTTGCAGTTTTTTTTTAATCATTAAGATTATCTAAGGTTTTTTGGTGACAGGGTTTTTTTTCAGGACCATAGGCATCGCACCAGGGAGTCATATATTATATTTTGCAGCAAGGGACAAAGAGCCTTAAGACAGACACAAAATAATGTAATGGGATTTAACGAACTAGAGGTTGGTTACAGTCAGGTGACAAATTCAGCTTCAGCAGTGAGTAGTGAGATAGATGAAAAAACGTTTTAAAAAAAAAAACAGGCAAGGACTTGTCAATGGAAGTAGAGAAATAAGTAATAATGTGTTGTTGAATGTTGACTATTTTAAAAATATAAGAAGCTATATGTTGATCTAGCAATTTCAATTGCATCTCTGTATTCAACCAATGACTCCTTCCAACACTTATGCTTGTGTATGGAGAGGGAAATACAGAACTTCCAGATCCTTCGGGCAGAAGAGAGTGCTAAGCTGCGGGATCTCCAGCATGACTAACAGGGCAGCTTTGTGGCCAGTGATGGTGAGTAAACGAGTACGAACTTGGTGCCACACAAGATCAACACTGGTGATGCCAAGCGCATTCGCAAGCCTCCTCAGTGACTTCAACTCCACTGGAGGAAGGTAGCTAAGATGAAAATATACAAGATGGTGCCAGTCATGCTGGTGAAAAAGAAAGACAGCTCGACATGGTTCTGTGTCGACTATCACCGAATATCAAAAGCCCCCACCCAAAAAGGTTATTTTCCCACTCCCAAGCATAGACAAGGCTCCCTGTGGAATTATCAGCTTTCACAGGTTCAGCTCCCTGGATCTGCAGAGCAGCTACTGCCAGTTAGAGCAGTGCTTGCCTTTTACTTATTCAGGAAGGCCCTTCCTGGTGGATGCAATGAAGTTATCGGCACCATGTTCACTTGGATCACCTCTGCAGCCCTCTCTGAGTACTTCTGTGAGAGCATGGTGCCAATTTCTTCAAGGATCCTGTGGGCTATGTGGCACGGTAGATCAAAGCTCTTCACCATTGAACACCGAGCTGGTGGGACACAATTCAATGCAGATGGCAGCCAGCGAAGTGTCAGGGAAGGCCCAAGAAGGTGCCCCCGAGTTGCTGCCTGCATTTCACTGGCATTACATCCTACTCCAAGGCTGTGAAGAGGCTTCTTGACCAGTGAGATGCTCCGCCACTTGGAGTAGTTTCACTTTGGGTGGGCATCATGAGGCCCTTCTCCTCAATAATAGGGGAAATCGGTACGTCCTTATGGCTATTAACTATTTCACCAAGTGGCCGGAGACATATGCAATCTACAACTAGACCACTGAGACAGTGGTGGTGAGACTATTGGAGGGTCTCATCAGCCACTTTGGGGTGCCAGAGGAGCTCCGCAGTAACTAAGAGAGAAACTTTGAGGTCCAGTTGTTTGGTGGAGTCTTTGAAGTGCTGGGAGGAAAACCAGGATGATACCCCTTCACTCCTAGAGCGACTTTGTTGAGCGTTTCAGCCTGACACTGGCCTTGCAGTTGGTCATGTTGACCAGGGTGATTGGGACTTCCAACGTCCAATGGCTCATCGGTGCACATCAACCACTGTAACACAGGCAGCAACTCAGGTTTGCCTTTTTGGTCGGGAGCTACACATCCCCAGGCAACTTGGTTCCTAGGCCCACCAGGGCAGTACTATGCACATGAGCAGCTGGATCAACCGCTGGAAAGGTTTGAGTGGGTTAGAGCATGGGGGGGCCAAACCAAAAAAGGCATATGACACTTGTTGCATACTGAGAGCTATGGGCAGTTCAAACAGTTCAGGTGAACAACCTGTGGGCCCTCGCACAGTTGTCCTCTACCAGGATTGCCTGGCTTGGTACCCTAGGAGTCCTGCGGATGACCTGCTTATTTCCAATTCCATATTTGTATTTGTATTGTGGATCTAGTGGTATCATTCAAGAAAGTACTCTGCTAAACTGAAGGGCCCCTCTCAATAATACTTCAAAGGGCAAAACTAAAAACAAAGAAAGACAGATATAAAAGTCTGGAACAGGGCTCCCATATGGGAAGGAAAAAATTAAACAGAAATAAACATTAAAACAGTGGGAATAAATATTTTTGATCTGCCTAGAATTTTTTGTTTTCTATTTTTCTATTTATTAAAACATTCTTAAACACAGTTCACATCACAACTAATAACGAAGTCATTATGGTTATTGTTCTAAATCTACTTACTCATATATATATATATATATATATATCGGGATGGGCCATAACCATGACATCTCAGGAATGATGACATATGCTACCAAATTCATGAATCCACACTTAAGCAGCAGCATCATCGACACTTTCATACATTTTCGGTCATGGTTTGACAGACTTAGCCAACTCCTGGTTAATATAATGGATCTAGAACAAGAGATAAAGTGGAAATGTTTTGTTGTTTTTGCCAGAGAAAGGTAGCAAATTTGATCATTTTGATCTTCTGTATGGCATTACCTTGTTCCTTGTGTTGTCGGGCTTATCAGTTTTGACGTAATTCTAGCACCAGCTCAGGACAGCCCTTCATATTGGACACTACTGACGAGACCAATGTATCTGGCATGGTGTCCTACAGCTTCTGTTACAGTCTGGTTCTGAATGTTGTAGACATCAACTGAGAGTCTGTGGCTCTACTGCGCAAATGTTAAAATGTCAGTCATTTAAAGGTCACTGTTGCAGTGTGGTGCAAATTAATCCAGCCATTTGGTTGGGAGTGAAGAGTTAATATTCAAGGATGAAAACACATATGAGAAAGAGAGAGAGAGAGAGCGAGAGAGAGAGAAAGAGAGAGAGAGAACAACAGTGATGCTTTTTTCCCCTTAGTTTTTGCATTGCTGCCTGAAGATATGTTGCAGATAGTCAATAACCCAACAGACTGAAAACCTTTTAGTTATAGTTGTCAGGAGTGATTTCCCCTGACATTAGAGACAAGAGCTTGGACAGCATATTGTTTTATTCCTGACATAAAGCCCCCCTCTCTCGGAGGAGCGAGGTAAGTTCAACCGTTTCCCCGGATGGGGCCTGAACCGCCAGACAGATGGAAGTCGAGAAATCTTTAACGGTTCCGAGGGAACACCTTATCTTGAGACTCCCACAGCTCTCATGGTCAGGCTGCTAGTCCACAGCTTAATGAGGCCTTGACAAAGATGTCAAACCTCGCAAGGAGAAACAATCCAGTTTATTATTGCATTTAATGTACGTTAAGAAAGAGACAGAAATCAAACATAATAATTTCCACAACACACTGCAAGGGTAGGATGTGAGACCGGGTCTTTATCTCCCAAGCTCTCAATGAAGCTTTGTGAAAGCCAGGGCCGCACTAAGAATGTATCTGAGACTGGCTTCCAACCTTCAGAGAGATATATAACCAAGTTTGGCAATGTGGATGCGGGAGTCTCTTAAGATGCTTCTAATTTCTTTCTCATTGTAAGCTATTACTTTCTGCATCTTTTTTTTTTATTATCTTGTTTTGTGATATATATTTTTAATACAGTGCCATTTTTCCAGTGTGCAGGATTTTGCAAAAGAAATAGATGTGGATATTTTTGTGGATAACAATTCCAAGGGACAAAAATACAGCTTTCTAAAATATGAGTGAGCGTCCCCCCACTGTGTAACATAACGGAGGAGAAGATCAAACACACGACTTGAAGTCCTCCCTTCCTTCTCCTTTTTTCCACTTCTACTTTCATGTTCCAGTATTGTGGCTTAAGGGTCTCCATCTGGGATTTCTTATGGCTTCTCAAATTATAACTCCCACCATTGGAAGTATAAATTAGTTACTGCTCAGTATGGAGGCCCCCATGGCACCCTCTGTTGATCAGTGCTGTTGCAACCCAGGCAACAGCTCAAAGGATTAAAGCTATAGGCACCACTGAAACTAATAGTAGAAAATCTACGCAGGTTGTTGTTCCAGCGGCTTATTTAAGTTTTTATTGACAACATTCAATGGCCAAAATAAACGTATTTACTTTTAGATGGCTAAAGAATAAAACGGGTGGAACACAGCAAGCCACAGCACCATCTAGTGTCTACTCGTGTCAAATCAGTTGCCTGTTTCAAAGATGTAGGTTGTTGTTGTTGTTGTAACCTCCAGTAATAATGTGTCTTAATAATAATCTTATTATTGTAATAAAAAATATGACAAATTCACTAGTTAGTACACAGAATAAAAGTGTAAAAATTCAAGTAAAACTGTAAAAATAAATAATAAACAAACACTTTTGAGGCTCTTGAATCAAACCCAACTTAAAGCAGATAATGCCAGGTAAGTGAGAGAGTATACGAATGTCCAAATTCTAAGGAATCTTTCATTCTGATCATTAGAGTCGTACAGTTGTTTTTTTAACTAGTTGTATTACTTACCACTGGTAAATTATTAATATACATAAACAAACTTTTTTTTCAACAAAAAGCCAAGTTTTTTTGCCTGCATTCTCCACAATTGTTCAACCGTGGAGTGCATTCCTAATATATTAGGAATACCCAAATTCACTTTAAAAATATTTTAAGTTATATTTATAAAAGCTATAGCAAATGAATGTATTTAAAGTTAATTACCTTAATTACCTGACTGATGTGGCATAAACCAGTGGTATGCATTGAGTGGGTTGCGTTTTTTGTTTCTCATTCAGTCTCTAAATACCAAATACCAGACCATACTTTCTTCCTTCAAAAATCAATCAGCTTAATCAGATTTTTTAAATCACCATGCTTTCAGGAATCTTCCTGCTAAACAATAGTTGGTAACACGATTGCTGTTACTATTTAATTATGCAAGTAAGGAAAGACAATTTTGGGGCTACATAACTTGAAGGATGCAGGTGCTGAGAAAAATGCGAATACGATCAAATGTGCATCATACTAAAAATAATATTTAAATATGCAAAGTATTGTTACAGGGATGGGAAGCTGCGCCTCCCCCGCCAATGGCGTTCGACCATCCCCGAGGGGGCTGTTGGGAAGCCTAGCCTCCGAACTGTAAATAGTGTGTTAAAAGCTCCCCAACCGTGGACTGATTCGTTCGCCTGTTTGATGGCCTTCGGGGTTTTCCCCTGTGTTTGCAGTTCTTTCCACTGCCAGATCTGCCTCTGATATGACGGGCGTAAGTGTAAGTGTAAGTGTAAGTGTGTAATAAAGAGCATAGTTTCCTGTTAAAATCGGTGTCAGACTCTGTCCGAACTCCGAAGGGTAGTAGCACTCCGTAAACGCTACAGTATATTGTTTCTAAAAATGTAAACTTATTATTTAATGCCGTTATTTGGTAATGCAGATACTGACCTCTCAAAAAGAACAACCATAATTTCATCCATGAACAACCACATTGACTATCACTGCCTGGAAATGTAAGAAATAAAACCACATTCAATCAGGCTCAAATGAATTTAAAGGAAATTTATGCTGTTCTAGTGGCCACAACTATCTTTGAGCTCACCTATGAAATTAACAAAAAACAATGAACAACTGAAAAAACCCTAAGAAAAAAAAGAGATCCTAAAAGGGGGGAGGAAACCAAGTCGCTACCTGGGGCAACACACGCATCACAGCAACCCTAATTAATCGTGCAACATAAACACTAATTTGCCGGCATTTTTTAACGGCATTATTGCACGAATTAAGATCACCATGTAAGGATTGAACTTTGGTCAATAACAAATGGCTCTGCCTGTTATAGTTAGATACAATAGACAACGTACGTTTCAAATTCTTGCTAGCTAGCTATTTTAATTTGGAAGGTTACCTCTCAATATCAATCCGTGCATCCAGTCCTCTACTATTGTAGTTATTGTAATGCCAGCGTTAGTTACGTTAATTAATATTACAAGTGTTATATATTGTAATATTGCTAGCTACCAAAAACTAATAAATTGTAGTATTGTAGAGTTTAGGTTTTTCCTAAAATGTTTGCGGTTTGCTCAATATTAAGCTTTGATACAAATAATCAATACACAGCATATCAATATTGTAGCGACCGGAGGAAGCTGTTGCTCTGTTGTGGGCTGATCGCTTTTATTATTAGTTAGTGCAAAGGCTCATGGGACCATTAATGTTCGTGTTTGTTAATTATGATTTAATTGTTGTTTTGTTAATGCTGTGTTGGTTAATTTGTATGGTTGTGGTTTTAGTGATTGTGTGATCCCGAAATAGTGTTAAATGTTACTTAGATATGTGTTACCGTGAATTTGATATGTGTATTGTGAAATGACGTTCGGTTCATTGTGTGGAAGTGGTTAATAAAAATAGATTGTTGTGAACAGAGATCTGTCGTCCTTGAGATTATACTCTCGAAGCTCGCCACAATATTGTGAAGGTCAGGTTTAAACTGGGTTTGTTATAGCTAAAAATGTTCAGATTTTAAACTCTTCTTCTGTTTAATGTGGATCGCCACCTTCTGTAAAGGAGTGTGTATCATCAGGGCTTTACATACTTCAGGTTACATAGAAGTAAAGAAGGAAAAGAAATGGAAAAAAAGAACAAGTATATTTTATGATCTTGTCGTGGCGACTTGTCCTCGAACCAAATAAAAGGAAACAACAAAAACGTAAAAAATAAACTCAAATCAAAAAGCCACTGAGGCACCTAAAGAGTGAATCTTACGTAGGGAAAGTAATTCCATTGTCCAGCCAAGCGTAACATTTTGTGCGGTTTATTTAACCATTTAGCGAGCAAAACAAACAGACAAAGGAACAATGCCGTTTGCAGTTTCTCTTGCCCTGTGGCTCTCTCTTGCCCTGTATATAATTCACTCTTTAGGTGCCTCAGTGGCCATTTGATTTGAATTTATTTGTTTAGTTTTTGTTGTTGTTTATTTGGTTCAAGGACAAATTGGCAAAAAAACCTTGAAGTGGACATTTTTGTTGAAGGACTTTGTAGAAGTTTGGATTGCTCATACATGAAAGCAGCGTTGGGTTATCATGTTGAAAGGCACGTTGGAGCCAGGAGAGGCAGCAGCTTACGGACATCGCACAGAACTACCAATCAAATGTGAAAATATCTGTAGTCTGTATTGGAAAACTACTTAACTATTGGGGTGCGTGAATCATTGTTTCACTGCATGATGATGAACATTGGGAGTTTAAAAAGCTATGTTGGACTCATGATGCACACAGCAATAGGCTACCTCACCGGAGACAGTAATTCTTTCATTCATTCATAGAAGCCATAAAACGGAGGCGTGCCTGTGCAACAGATTATGTTTCCCTCTATTTTTCTGAGTACTGAAAATAAAGAGTGTGGAAATTAAGTCAGACAATTTGTACAATTTCATGTACAATTTGAATTCATTTCCACATTAAATTAATTCAAATTGTGATTCTAAAGGATCCGATGGAATGAACTTATAACTTGAAAGGAAAAGTGCTCAAAGAACAAGCCGACTGAATCCCTATGCTGATCATTATGTCCTAGAAAAAGGTGATAAAAATAATAAATAATAAAAATCTCACTCTGAGCCATGGGCCTTGACTGTCAGGCAGTAACACAAGCTGATGTCAGACCAGTAATAAGCCACCAAGCACAAATGACACAAGTGGTTCATGATGCTCCACAAACCGGACATAAATCCTATCTGAACCTAGCATGCAACGACAACACCCAGAATGATATTGTGAACATCATGCAACGACAGAATGACATTACTGCATTGTTGATTCAGCAAAATTTTGCATGTGCTCTGCCAATAAGAAATATTCCTGTGTTCGATGGTGACCCTCTTCAATTTATTCAATCAATCAATCAATTTATTTTTATAAAGCGCTTTTCACATGTTTCCATGTCACAAAGACGCTTTACATACAGAGAAATACAATATGTCCCAGGCCTTCAGTTTCAATCCTTTATTAGAGCTTTTGAAAATTGTGGAGAAAGGAAAAACCAACAACTTGAGTGACTGCTTGAACTTTTTGGAACAATACACCAGGGGATACCAGAGATCTAAGTTCCTTCTTGCTGAACATTTTGGCAATGAGTACAAGATCGCATCTGCTTACATAGACAAAATTCTTAACTCGCCACTCATTAAGCCAGAGGATGTTCAAGCATTGCAATCATTTTCTCTGTTTCTTCGAGGTTTCTCCAATTTAATACAGCAAATCATGTATATGGAGTAAGGAGTTGGACATGCCATCCATTCTCAGAAGCATTGTGATGAAACTTCCCTATAAGCTAAGTGAAAAATGGAGAAATGTTGCATGTGATCTGCAGGAGCAAAGGAGAGGCAGAGCAGTGTTCACTGACCTTGTGACCTTTGTTGAGAAACAAGTCAAAATTGTTTCCGACTCACTTTTTGGAAATATTCAGTATTTACAATGGTAAAGCCCCAAATGCTAGTCACACAAAGCAAAGGAGAAGGGTAGCACATTTGCCCCCAGTGTCACTGCAGTGAAAGTCCTCTTCTGCCCAAACCAACCTCAAATGCTATTTATTTTGCCAGCAAAACAATCACTCACTGGATAAATGCTCACAATTTAAGTTGAAGATGCAACGGGACAAGATACATTTCAAAAAGGAAAATCAAATTTGTTTTGGTTGCCTAAAGGTTGGGCACATAAGCAAAGATTGTAGGAGTAGGAGTTTGGATTATAGTGTGTGTCACCAAAAGCATCCATCAGTCCTTCACATTGAGCGAAAGGGTATAAGTACATCCTTCAAAGAAGCCCATGAATTTGTGAGCCCTCCACTGAGTGTTTCCTCTGGACAATGTAGTCATATAGGGGCCGGTGATGAAGACAATGCTGTCTTCTCCATTCTTGCAGTTCAAGTTAAAAGCCAGATGAGTAATGAGGTTGTGCAGACATGAATTTTTGGACAAAGAACTGGGAGTTCAGTTACTTTCTGTACTGTCAATTTGGCAAAGAGATTGGGCCTAAGAGGCAAACCAGCCAACATTTTACTGAGAACAATGGGTCAAAAGAAGATTGTGAGCACCACTGTATTGTCTGGGTTGGAAGTGTCTGGCATGGATGTGAATGATTTTATTGAGTTGCCTAATGTTTTAACTCAAATGACTATGCCAGTGTCAAGGTTGAAAATTCCACGGCAAGAGGATGTTGCAAAATGGTCTTACCTGAGGAACATAAAATTTCCTGATGGGGATGCAAAGGTTGGTTTGCTCATTGGAACTGATGCAGCGAAAATCATGGAACCCTGGGAGCTGATTAACAGCCAACAACTTTGTGGTGGAGATAGCAATAGATTCAAGACTGGCTGCTCTGTCGTTACAACCAATCATATTTCTGTGGAACACCTAGAAGAGATGCTTATTAAACGATATAATCATCATTTTAATGACAAAACATCAGAGATGTTGGAAATGTCAAGATAGGACATTAAATTTACGAAGACTGTGAGAAGTACAATAGAACTGGAAAATGGACATTACTGCATTGACATACCTTTCAGAGAAGAAGACCCTGTCCTACCAAATAATCTCTGTGTTGCAAAACAATGACTCCAAGGCCTGAAGAGGAAATTTGATAAGAACAGCAAGTTTAAGGAGGAGTATGCCTTATTTCTCAGCGATATGTTGGTCCAAGGCTATGCTGAATTAGTACCCAATGATCAGCTGGAACAAGATGATGGAAAAGTGTGGTTACATCCCCCATCACAGAGTATATCACCCCACCAAAGGAAAGCTAAGGGTTGAGTTTGACTGTGGAGCCACCTATAAAGGAACATCACTGAATTGCCAGCTCTTGCAGGGTCCAGATATCACCAACTCAGTTATTGGGGTCCTCATTCGATTAAGGAAAGAACCTGTTGCAGTCATGGCTGATATCTATTCCATGTTTTATCAGGTACGGGTGCCTAATAAACATAAGAACATTCTTTGTTTTCTTTGGTGGCCTCATTGTAACACTGACCAAAAACCAGTTGAATATCGAATAAGAGTACACTTGTTTGGAGCTGTATCATCCCCAAGTTGAGGAGAACTGCAGAGGACAATGCATCTGATTTTCCTCCTGAAGTGATCAGCAAAGTCAACCATAACATTTACGTGGATGACTGTCTGAAGTCCACAGCAATTCAAGAGACACAATTCAAATTGTAAAGGACTTGACTGTGCTCTGTGACAAAGGAGGATCCAGTCTCTAAAAATGGGTGACAAATAGCCGTTCCGTGTTGATGTCAATCCCAGGTGACATAAGAGCAACAGAGATGAAAGAACTGGATTTGGACACGGACCAGCTTCCTACGGAAAGAGCACTTGGACTGCGATGGTGTGTTGAATCAGACAAATTCAGGTTCAGGGCTTCAGTACAGGAACGGCCACAGACTAGGAGAGGTATTTTGTCTGTGGTCAGCTCACTGTACGATCCATTAGGATTTTTGGCCCCCTTTGTCATGTCATCAAGTTAATGTTGCAGGAGCTCTGCAGAAGAAACTTGAAGTGGGATGAACAAATTTCCCCCTCCTTCTCCAAACAATGGTCTGATTGGCTGAGTGACCTCCAAAGAATGAGTGGATTCAAGGTGGATCACTGCTTTAATCCGCAAGACTTTGGATCATCTGTAACAGCGCAAATTCATAATTTTTCTAATGCCAGTCAAGTTGGTTATGTTACAGTGTCTTACCTGTGACTGGAAGATGGTGATAATGTGCATGTTTCATTTCTTGTGGGAAAGGCCAGAGTTACGCCCTAGAAGCAAGTCACCATTCCTCATTTGGAGCTCACAGCAGCAGTTCTCGCTGTCCGAATTGATGAAATGCTTCAAAAGGAGCTACAGTGGCAGCTGGAGAAGTCAGTGTTTTGGACCAATAGCACAACTGTCCTCAAGTATATCTGCAATGAAACTAGACGCTTCTATACCTTCATTGCTAACAGAGTCTCTGTTATTCGACAAGTTGTTGAGTGGAAAATGGAAGTGGAAGTATGTGGCTCCAAGCTCAATCCTGCAAATGCATCTCGTGTATTGAGAGCTGAGGAATTTCTTATACAAGGAAAATTGAAGGCCCAGAGTTCCTCTATTTGTCAGAGAAGGAGTGGCCTATATCTGGCATGGATTCAGCTGTGATTCCCGCTGACGACCCAGAAGTCAAAAGAGAAGCAGCAGTGAATACCATTGTCAAAGACTCCTTTAGACTAACTCATCAACTACTTCTCATCTTGGAGGAAACTTAAAACGTATGTTGCCTGATTCCTCAAGCTTAGTTTATTTAGCTTCTGAGCCAAAAGAGAAAGGAACTTCAAGCCAGTGAGAGTTACAAGGTCGCAGAACTTAAATTTTGTCGAACAAAAACTTCAGAGGTTTAAGGCCACACTTCAAGGGAAAAACTTGACTCCAGAAAGTTGTGATGAAGCAGAAAAGGCAATCATTCCTTTTGTTCAGAAAAACGGGTTCAATAGTGAAATTGCCTCCCTACAATGTGGCTCGGATAATGTCTCAAAGGACAGTCCATTGTAGAAGCTAGATCCTATACTGGAGGATTACATTCTCAGAGTTAGTGGTTGCTTGCAACCATCAGAAACTAAGCATCCTGTTATCCTTTGAAAAGACCTGCATGTTTCCCAGCATGTTTTATGTCATATTCATCAACAACTAGGACACGCTGGAAGAAACCACATGTTGTACCAGATATTGGATAATCAATGCCAACTCTGCTGCAACAAGGACAATTACAGAATGCATGGTGTGTAAACGTTACAGAGGAAAACTTGGAGAGCAGAAGATGGCAGACTTACCTGAGGAGAGGATTACGCCAGACAAAGCTGCCTTCACAGATGTTAGTGTTGATAATTTTGGCCCTATGGAGGTTAAAAGAGGAAGAAGCCTTCTAAAAAGGTATGGTGTACTTTTCACCTCACCTATCTGACCAGTCGTGCCGTACATCTGGAAGTGGCACTCCCTTGATACAGAGTCTTGCATTAATGCTGTGCGGAGATTCATTAGTTCATGGTCTGACAATGGCACAAATTTTATTGGAGCAAACAAAGAGTTAAAGAGAAACCTTGCTGCTTTAAATAATGTGAGAATCCAGGGTGCCTTGATTGAAGATGGAATTAAGTGGAGCTTTAACACACCAGCAGCTTCACATCAAGGTGGCATTTGGGAGCGTTTGATTCGCTCAGTAAAGAGCATACTCACTTCTGTTCTTGGACAGCAGGTATTGGACGATGAAGGCCTGCAGACACTGTTTTGTGAGGTAGAGGCAATACTAAACGACAGACCCATTACAAAGGTCTCTGATGAGCCCAATGACCTCGAGGCCCTCACCCCAAACCATATTCTTCTGCTAAAAGGAAAACCCATCCTTCCACCAGGACTCTTTGAGCAGAGTGAACTGTACATCAGAAGAAAAAGTACAGTATATTGCAGAGCTCTTTTGGAAAAGATGGACATCTGAGTACTTACGATTCAGGAAAGACAAAAATTGGCTAGGCCAAGAAGAAACTTTGCTCTGGGAGATATTGTCATCATTGTTGATGCTACAGCTCCAAGAGGATCCTGAATGATGGGCCGAGTTTTGAGCACTAAGTCTGACTTCAAAGGATTGGTTCGCTCTGTGCGCCTCCAAACTTAGACCAGTGTCTTGAAGAGATGTGTAACGAAGATCTGCCTGGTCCTGGAGGTGACAGTTTAGGGTCATGGATATTTATTCTCTCTCTTTCTCCCATACTGTCTTCCTTCTGTTTGTTTCTCTTTCAGATAGCTATTGGGACAGAAGACAGAAGAATCTATGTAGAACAATTTTAGTATAGGTAGAGAGAATAGCTCCCCTATAAAAAAATAAAAGTCATTGTGGGTTTACATGCTGCCCATTTAGGGGCCAGAGTGTTGGAGCTATTTATTGTCTTGTAATATTTATAATTAAATATCTATTTATTTTGTTGCTGTTTTGTTTGTATAATATGGCTGAATTAGTTTATAATATTAGTACCATTATCTTAGTTAATTTGAGCACTTGTTAATGCTTTTATTTTGAAGGTACTGGCAGCTTGGGCACACCTGGGTGAATCTAGATATAGTGGTAGGCAGGTGTATTACAGGCAGGCACTGGTAAGAGTTCATGGTTTTTGACCTGGGCAAGAGAGAGCCACAGGGCAATGGATAACAGGGCAAAAGAAACTGCAAACTCCATTGTTCCTTTCGGTTTGTTTGACTCGCTAAATAGTTAAATAAACCGCACAAAATGTTACGCTTGGCTGGACAATGTTCTTACTTTCCCTATGTAAGATTCACTCTTTAGGTGCCTCAGTGGCCATTTGATTTGAGTTTATTTGTTTTGTTTTTGTTGTTTTCTTTTATTTGGTTCGAGGACAAATCACCACGACAGATCTGATCCTGTATCTTTAAGAAAATGAAAGAGAGCCTTGCAGCATTCCCTCATTTTCTCACCTAAAATCCCTTCCAAATTCTATACTCGTTCTATCTCATATATCTTATTACGTAAGATGTTCCTTGCTGAATTATATTTACTACACCTCATAATGACATGCTCAATATTTTCAGGAACATTACAAACATCACATTTATCTGATACGCACTTTGCCATTAAATAAAGAGTTGATTTTAATCCAGTATGTCCAAATCTTAATCTTGAAAAGACAACTTCCTCTCTTCTGCATTTTCCTTTAAAAGCCTTCCCTGTAACTGATGTCTGTATGCTGTAGTGTCTCCCTTTGATATCTGTGTCCCACTTCGTCTGCCACCAATCCCTCACTGCCTTTCTTATTAATGATTTGGCCTCACCTTTTCCAAAGGGAACTTTCATTATTTCATCCTCATTTAATTTCAACGCTCTCTTTGCAATCTCGTCTGCTTTCTCATTGTCCTCTGCACCAACATGAGCAGGAACCCAACAAAACTGTACATCAATTCCAATTCTTTGTATTCTCAGCATTATTGTAAATATTTCCAACAATAAATCATTTCTTATTGTTTCTTTTGAATTCAAACTATTAAAAGCAGCAGTAGAGTCTGAACAAATGACAACTCTCTCTGGCCTTATCTCTTCTATCCATTGTAATCCTAAAATTATAGCGACTATTTCTGCATTAAATACAGATAATCTTTCATTAATTATTTTCTGACTACATCAAACTCAGGTATGTACACTCCTGTTCCTACATGTTCGCTCCCTGGATCCATCAGTAAATATTGGCATATAGTTATAATAAGTCCTCTTCACATAATCTTGAACAAAATATCCAATATTATTCACATTCCTTTCAGTCAAGTCCACATTGGGCACTGAAAATATCCATGGAGGAACATTACCCCATACAGTATTTGGTCCATAATCTAACCTATTTAAACCATATTCCTCTACTACTGTATAGTCCAACCCAATCCTTTACCTTTTTGTTGTGGTTGCTGCTGCTCCATATACTATACACCCATAATCAATACATGATAGTATTAAGGCCATATACATATCCAGTAGTGATTGTTTATCTGCTCCCCATTCATAACCAGAAACTGATCTCATGAGATTCAATACTTTTTCACATTTTGTTTCAATTTGTGTAACATGATTCCTCCATAGACATTTCTCATCAAAACATAATGTAGCGCCTCCCTAGCGTGTTTAACTATTGTGCGAGGTGGCTATCCTGAGTTCTTTAAAATCTCTATCCAAATAATTAAATAAGTGGGATTTCTATAATAAACTTATCAGTATCTAGCTGGTGTGTACGTAACTACGTAACTTATTATAAAAACACTTTTTCCCCTTAAATCACCATTTAAGCAGTAATATTCCCCTTTAACATGAAATGAAATAGCTAGGAATTACTTTATCCTTAAAACCCTTACACTTTTACACCAAAACACACTTTTTCTTAATTAACTTAAAATATCAAAATAGTCACTAATCACAACGGTGGTATAGAAAACTATATAACAGATTTA
>JAOYSI010000011.1:746808-787688 GCA_025775065.1 Hiodon alosoides
ATATATATATATATATATATACACACACACACACACACACACACACACACACACACACACACACACACACACACATATTAAAAAAACTATATCATATCCATTATATTCCATGTATATTCCAGCGTAAATATGCAAATATTCCAGTATAGTCCAAGCAATTTTCTAAATGTCTGTCTAAATCCTACATAAAAGGATGTCAACACTGGATAAACGGCACAATATAAAACTTCCCCACATCAGTGAATTCCTCCGACACAGTCTGGGCCTGCCAGAAACTCACTGCTCCGTGTCAGCCCATCAGTGACAGAACAGGAAAGCAAAGGAGATCACCCCAGAGAAGCCCTGTCGTGAAAAGCTAAATGCGAAAGCTAAATGAGCCTTGAAACACAGCGGGGCACAGCGGGGCTCTCCTTATAACTCTGATGGCCTCATGACTGATTATTTTCCTAATCACCAGCTTGCAACAAGAACAGAGGGACTACAAAACCGATTTACAGTGGTGCTATTACCCAGAATTTTTTATTATGGTGCTAAAATACGCTGACTACTGGCAACATCTGTCACTGCTGCATCTGTCAAGATCAATTGTAATTGGATTACATTGACTCCCTCGAGGAAAATAGCACCCAAATCTCATCTACACTTCTAAGTTTACAAGGCCTGAAATACCATAAGGGAGAGATATCTTTAATATCTATAAAAACGGACTTCGTCGTAGACAGTAACATAAAAAATGTGGGAGTAATACAGTGTGAGGGTCAGTGTAAGGGTGAGGGGGGGTTCTCGAGGGGTTCTTGCTAGCGAGCAAAGTAGCAAATAAAGCATAAAATTGTGGTAGAGAACTGCTGCATTTCCGTCTTCAGCCCCAGAGGACTGAAAAGGACATGGAAGCGTAGTACACGGCTGAGTACAAAGTCACTTCTTAACCGTTTGATTCAATAAAAAAAAACATGCAAGCATAGGTTGAGTATAGTTTACAATCGTGGCTCAAATCAAATATAGTACTGTCTTATAACTATCCACATTACAGCACTAAGCGTTAAGTTTTATTATTAAAAAGGTAGGCAGTTGACATTCTAGATCTCGTACAAACGTGATTTATTTGTTTTTAAATACAAATGTAAATGTTTTAAAGGTAACCAACATTTTGCTATCATTTAAATATAACTTACTATATCATATACATCATACTTCAATATCCCCAAACGGAAGCACTGAAAAATACAGTACTGGCTAGTATGGATGATTGTCATGAGAAAACAGGAAAGATAAAAAATCTACAATACATCCAAAAGTAATTACATTTTTTAAAAACATCAAATTCCCCGCATAAACAAGCAGATATTGTTGATCCATAAAAATTATCTTGATTTTCTGCAGTCTGGAGGCACAACAGCTATGGATTTTGAGAATGACAGTAATATTGGGTACATACAGCAAGTAGCCTACCTAGGTGAGATGTCGCATCCTTGCTGCATGAAAGCCCCCAGGGAGAACCAAAGACTGTTGAAGATCCCAAACTCATTGGAGTGCTCTGGGCACTGCTGCTGGTGCTGGTGCTGGTTCTGGTTCTGGTTCTGGTTCTGGTTCTGTTGGGATGGGGGTTGGCTCTCCTGAGTGGAGGACTGCTGGTTTTCCTGCTGCTGCTGCTCCTCCTGCTGCTGCTCCTCTCCGTCATCCATCTCCTCCTTCTGCCACTCATAAGGACTGAACCGACTCACCAGGAACAGCACCACACTCACGCCGATGTATGCAAACACGATGCACATCCATATCTCGTAGGCCAGCGGGTCCAGGAAGGAAAACACTCCAGGTTTAGACTTAGTCGGCTTCTTGATCATGATTGAGATGCCCAGACTCATGAACGGCTTGGAGAAGTCAATGACCTCCTCTCTCACCAAGGTGATTGTCAACGGGGCCACTGCCACGTCTGCTTTCTGCAAGAAAGCCGACACTGTGTACATTACCCAGTATTGATGACAAAACCTGAGACAACTTTCCGTTTAAAAAATATGAAAATTTTAATCAAAATGTATTAATTAATTACTGATTAAAACATGTTATATTTATAATTGGCTACAACTTATTACTGATGGGGTTCAATACCCAAGTCAGCTAAATATATAACTTTTTAACATTATGTCCAGAGAAAAACATTGATACTAGAGATTCAACAGATTTATTTGCAGTTTCATTAGCTAAAGAGAATAGAACATAACATAAAAATTACAAAGTTCTACCTCACCAGCTAAATCTCACACAAACCAGTTTCATGTTCAGTTTGTGAAGCAAACATAGCAAGCAAACATACTCAATAATTAATTGCCAGCGGCTTCAGTTTCAGTGTAACATATAATATATCCTACTGATGTATGTGAATTTCCCAAGATAACATTAGCCAGTATAAAACTGTTTGTAACCCTCCACTGTATCTTGATTTGGGAATTTGATCATTCTTAAGGGGTATGCTCCCTCAACTGGCTAAAAGTGGAAATTTTAGCTTAATTAATGTCTGAGTTTTGTGAATGCTTAACCATTTTTAAATTTAAAAATCATAGGTGATACTGACAGACCTACCTGCACTATTCAGATAATATGCTAATGCATCATTTCATGTGTAGATTTTTTTCTTTTATGTGGCTACCACAATAAAATTGTAAATCATAATTTGTTATTTATTTAAGGCAAATAATATTTGAAAGTAGTATTTTAAGAGTAAAGAAAACCTTATTTAACTTAACTCCAGCCATCATCTCGGTCAGAAGTGGAGGATAACAACTAATCTGTTCAATTCCTTTAAAAAAATCTGATTTCTAGTAATTTCATGACAGTGCTGCAAAGAAATCTTTAAAAACAGTATTATGAAAAGAGACAGTTTGGTATTATGACACCGATTCACATTATTGTTTACATGGCATATTTGGCCAAGTTTGTATCCTTCTTGTGAATGCATTTTGTCATTCTACTCAGCTGTTGGCTGCTGCCCTGAAGATAATCTTGGTAAAAATGACAAAGAACAGCAATTTTGTTTAGTTGTGACAAACTTTGCCAACATATATTTTATTCCTTTCACAATCTATCTGTTTTAACATGAATTACATTTTTATATATTTTAGTGAACAGAATTCTTTGAGATGGCTACAATATAACAAAGCACTATTTCTTCTTTTTTCATTCCCTACTTTTTTTTGTTGTGGTTGGGGAAGGGAGAGAGGGAATAAAGAGAGGGACACTGAAAGGAACACTGGGAAGGGTTGATTTCTTGCTTCTTGATAATCGTGGATGAACCAGAGCCACCGTTCCTTTAATTTGTTTTGTTTGTTTATCTGCTTTTATTATTACTTTTTATTTATTTACTTATTCAGATTTGTATTTTCTTTGTTACTAATATTTAGTTAATATTTAGTCTGATATATAGAAGCAAAGAAAGTGATTATTGAATAATTGGTAACTGAGTGAAAAAGAAAGCTGGATCTGACCCAAAAATGTAGATTAAAATGATCCTTCAGACCGATACTTGCGAGAGGGCTCAAGTTGGCATGGGTGTGTTTTTGGGGGGCTACAGCCTACTAGGGTTGGCCCGATCCCACAATTTTTAACTTCGAAAAAGGGGTATAATGTTTGCAAAATTTTAGAATATTCCTTTAATAAAGGTAAACAATCATGATTCTAGGTGCAGTAAAAACAATTTGCATTTTATAACAAATTATATAATTAATAAATTAAATAAATAATGCTTTGAAATAATTTAGCCATAATTTTTTTTTTTATATCTTAAAATGATTTTTTTTAAGTAGGACTATGATTGACTGGCCCTGTAGTAGTTCAGCAGCAAAATAATGAGGATTAATTGTGGATGAATTTAGCATTTTTATTAAGTGATTCAGGTAAGTGCTCTGTACACTGATGGAGAGAGATTCTCCAAAAAATGTTATTATATTTGTGATTAAAAGTGTGACTTCAGGGGTTTCGGGTAAATAAAATATGTTAAATAAATCAGTAAAAACCGGGGGTTCAGAAAATGTAAGAGTCTATTGTTTTTATTATTTGACATTATCTATAAAAATAAAAAAAATAAAAAAAATTAGCTTTCTGTATTTCACTTCTGTTTTACTGAGGACATGCATTTTACCTAAATAAGTGATTAATTCATATAATAATCTATGCTAAGGATCTACCTAAATGCATAATTAATGAATTCCAGAACCTTTTTTGAAATCGGGTATCGTGGTAGTATCGAAGTATCAGTATTTTGACAATCCTACAGGCAACAGTGACCTCTGTAGCTTGTAGGCTCCAGTCATTACTGAACCTCTTGAAAGTGCTCTGTGTCCTGCAGTGAGTTAAATGTTGATGGTTGGGATAGGTCGGTAGCCTTACTTGTGGCCCTTAATGAACTGGGGTTCATTTCAGTAGCCAAGCCTAAATACATAATAGGCAATTCCCAATTGAGGAGAATTAATTTAAAAAAAAATGTAATGTCTGCAGCAGCTTTTTCCCATGTTAGAAATGACTGGGCCCAGACCAATCTACAATCAACCAAGGATCTACAATCAGAGCTGCCTCTTACCTCACACACCTTACTTGTTGTATGATAAAACGTTCCAATATACAGTAGCAAGAAAGAGTTTGTGAACCCTTGGGATTTACCTGGATTTCTGCATTGATTACTCATAAAATGTGGTCTGATCTTCATCTAAGTCATAACAATAGACAAATACAACACTCAACTACTGACTACACAAATAACACCCGAACAATTGTACTTTTCCAATTTTTCTTGAAGACATTGAGTAATCATTCACAGCGCAGGCTGGAAAAAGTAAGTGAACCTCTGTGTTAACCACTTCTCCAAACACTAATTGGAGTCAGGTGTTTCAATTAAGGAGACAAGGTTGGAGGTGTGGGTTGCACAGGTGCCCTGCCCTTTAAATAAAGGTACTCAAAGCTTGGTTTACTGATAAATCTGTTCATCTCCATGCCTCGATCCCATCAACTTTCACAGGCTTATGTTAACTTTTCATCATGACTTAAATGAAGATCAGAACACAATTTATGAGTAATCAATGCAGAAATCCAGGTAAATCCAAAGGGTTCACAAACTTTATTTATAATTTTATCAGCAGTCAATAAAATGAAATAGAGATGTGGTTAATCTTGAGCTACTTGGTCCATAAGAACAGAACAGCTGGGGGTTAATTTGTTCATTGTTCTTCAGCAAGGGTTTTCCCATAACAGGAAGTATGTTGATAGTCATAGATAAAGCAATTAACATCATGAATCGATTATGTAGATCATTAACTACTCACGCCATAAACCAACTCCCCGACCATTCCGTTCCACATCTTTGATTCTGAGTCCCGGGCTCCATATTTTCCGTCCGAAACAATCTCCAGTTTGTAAGTGTACCCAACATGCTTGGCGATCTCAGCAGCCAGTTCCACGCAGTAGCCCTCGTACTTATCATTCCCCACCAGTTGATCATGGTTCTTTTTCAGCATCACGTACGGCGATTCCTGATTGATACAGACATGTATTAGGGCATGTTTTATATAATTTTATATAATTTATCTGTTGCACAGGATCCCGAGTTGGTCTAGTTGGTTAATATCTTTCTATCTAGAATGATGTGCAATTATCTAAATATTTGCACACTGACCAAAGCCCTTAGTGTCCATAAACAAAAAGCAAAAACGTCTAAGGTTACTGTACACAGGTAAAGTTGTACTTAGTGTTTTGAACTGGTAGACTGTGGATTGCTGAAGTATTATCTGCAATTCCTTTTATACTCAGTAAATATAGAGCATTTTCCAATTGAGTAAATTGAAACATCGGACAAACTACTCATACCCTAGCATGCCGGAGTTCAAAATCTTATAAATATTACGTGAATATCACACATCACAGTACAACCAAAACCACAACACAGGAAGAAAAACTATTCTAAACAAAGATACGTTTTTTTCAGTCCACCTTAATTCTAAGGAAGTACGTGATTATTTGGATATGGTCAATACTGAAAGCAAAGATTTAGTTGTATTTTACCGCAAATTGTGGATTCACTTTGTTCAGCAAAGCTGGCATTTGTCATGGATGGAATGAAAAATGTATTAAAATTCTTCAGATGTTTTGCATTGGTATTTTTTTAAGGGGGTTATTGTGAATACATGATAAAAAACTATGGCTGGAAATACATACACAGTCATGTGAAAAAAAAAGTACACCCTCTTTCTATTCTATTGTTCTACGTATTTGTTCCTAAGCAGGTCTTAAAATTGGGTAAATAAAACCTCAGATGAACAACAACACATGACATATTACACCGTGTCATGATTTATTTAACAAAAATAAAGCCAACACGGAGAAAGCATGTTTGAAAAACTAAGTACACCCTTACTGCTTCCATAGGAATTAAGAGGCTAAGTAGCAGCCAGGTGCTGATAATCAAATGCCCTTGATTAATTGATCCTCAGCAAGTCTGACCACCTCTATAAAAGCCGAAGTTTTAGCAGTTTGCTGGTCTGGTGCATTCAGGTGTGTGTTAACACGATGCCAAGGAGGAAATACATCAGCAATGATCTTAGAGAAGCAATTGTTGCTGCCCATCAATCTAGAAAGGGTTATAAGGCAATTTCCAAACAATTTAAAGTCCATCATTCTACAGTGAGAAAGATTATTCACATGTGGAAAACATTCAAGATCAGTTGCCAATCTTCCCAGGAGTGGACGTCCAGGCAAATTCACCCCAAGGTCAGACCGTTTAATGCTCAGAGAAATTGCAAAAAAACTCTAAAGGCCTCAGTTAGCATGTTAAATGTTAAAGTTCATGACAGTACAATTAGAAAAAGACTGAAGAAGTATAGTTTGTTTGGAAGGGTTGCCAGTAGAAAGCCTCTTCTCTCTAAACAGAAAATGGCAGCACGGCTTAGGTTTGCAAAGTTGCATCTGTACAAACCACAAGACTTCTGGAATAATGTCCTTTGAACAGAGGAGACCAAAGTGGAAATGTTTGGCCATAATGCACAGCGCCACCTTTGGCGAAAACCAAACACCGCATAGCAGCACAAACACCTCATACCAAATGTCAAGCACGGTGGTGGAGGGGTGATGATTTGGGCTTGTTTGGCAGCTACAGGACCTGGGCACCTTGCAGTCATTGAGTCGACCATGAACTCCTCTGTATTGCAAAGTATTCTAGTTTCAAATGTGAGGCCATCTGTCCGACAGCTAAAGCTTGGCCGAAATGCAACAGGACAATGATGCCAAGCACACCAGCAAATCTACAACAGAATGGCTGAAAAAGAAAAGAATCAAGGTGTTTGCAATGGCCCAGTCAAAGTCAAGACCTCAACCCAATTAAAATGCTGTGGCGGGAACTTAATAGAGCTGTGCATAAACATACTGTAAAGAAGAGTGGGACAAAAATCCTCCACAATGATGTGAGAGACTGATAAAGTCATACAGAAAATGATTACTTATAGTTATTGCTGCTAAAGGTGGTTCTACAAGCTATTGAATCATAAGGTGTACTTAGTTTTTCACACATGGCTTCTCCATTTTGGCTTTATTTTTGTTAAATAAATCATGACATGGAGTAATATGTCATGTGTTGTTGTTCATCTGAGGTCATATTTACCTAATTTTAAGGCCTGCTAAGGAACAGATCATTGCAAATGCGATTATTTTTTGAGTTAAAATTTCACACGGTTGCATTGGTGCGAATGCATAATGTTTAGATTGTACTCTGTTAACCAATCGGGTTCGATTTTGCCCCTCCCTACCTGCACTTTCCCTGGCTGTACACGTGTGTGGGGCATAGATGATGAAACACCAGTGTTAAAGCGCAAATATGAAGCGGTCTGTAGCCAATAATTTTAAAAGATAGAGAGGAGACAGAGGCAAGAGATCAAGAGATCACAAAGGTGCAGGTGTAATCATGGAGACTGAGATAGGGAAGAAAAAAAATATAACTTCCAACAGCAATGGCTAACACAGTGCCCGTGGTTGCAGTACAATGGAAATGCTATGCCTAACTATAAGAGCTGGCCCATCTAAACTGAGTTGCTAGCTCTTAGTTCTAATTTCTTAATTGTTTATATGTCTCCAGAGAGCCAGCTGTTCCGCAGTAATCAGCAGACACCCATGGTAATAATACTTTTGTTATATAAGAGAATATTTTAGTAATTATTTCTATTAAAGTTATGCTTGTTGGAAACAATGTTCAGATTAAAATATTTTCCAAATTTCTTTTAATCACTGTCAATCTCTACATCAATGCAAAACCAGCATATACAGATTAAGAGATCAATTCATCAACATGCAAGGTCATTATGATTAATATTTAAAAAGGGTGCGACCAAATCGTAAGTCGGTGTGGTGCGACCAGTGGGAAGAATGAGTCTAGACCCCTGTATGTCCTGATATGTAAAACCATGGAATTCAAAGAGGGTGTACCTTCTTTTTTATATGACTGTATGTCTAAGAGGCATCAACAACAGCTTGTTAACATAATATGGAAGAGGCAGCTGTATATATTTGTAACAAAGTGAGTGGATTTTTAGATTTGGTAGATAAAACAGAAGTTCAGTTATCTTATCATGTATCTTAATGCAGTTCTTCAGCTATATTCTTTTGCTTCTTTGGCCAAATAGGTAAAATTGGGTCACCGAGGTTGTAGGTGGCTAGCAACCGTGAGGAGCGGCTGACCAGAGGTGGAAGCGAGAGAGTAGGGGACAGTATTTAATTTTCTACTGACCATTGCCATATGCCGTGAACATTGAGGCAGTGGAATCGGTTGAGCTGTGTGTCATTTCAAAGAAAAATCAACCTTTTCTTAGCAAAACGATGACAGACTTAACATACTTGAAGTACTATCTATTCAGAAGGACCTCAACAACATTCATGATTTCAACAATCAAGAACGTCTCAGGAAAACTAGTGTGGCGAGTCCCTGAATTGACAATGGTGTGATATTACACATTTATCAGTGACATTAAAGAGCACATCAATTAACTTTATTTAAGTTCCAATCCAAAATGCATATTGCATTAACTATATGTTGCCATGCAAATGACTATGGCTATTGAAGAATAACTTCATAAAAAAAGAATGACCTAACCTTGTAGAGAGCAACTGTTATTTATGATATAAGCTTGCAACTGAAACAAAGGTCTATAGAAATCAAAGAGAGGGATTAAGTCTTAACAGAGCCTGGACTGGTGCGTTGACGAGGCAGGTAGTCATCTTTTGGTATCCACCGAAGGTGTTCTGGCCCTAGCAAGGATCAGGTATGTCCTCAGTGGCTTACAGTAGGGATAGTGGCACAGGGCCAGGGACAGATGGATGCTTCAAGATTACATAATCGGACTTTAGCTTCAACTGAATCTGTGCTAAAACAGATACCAGCCACTGCCCACATATCTGTTTCACACATTCCAGTCCTGCTGGCTGCCATCCTGCAGAGATGGCCGGCTGGACCAGAAATCAGTGCTGAATAATGCTGTATCATGTGTAGAATATCCAAGGATGAGCTGGTGCTTTTACACAGCAGAGGAACATCAGAACGTACAGCACTCAGGGGAATCATGGGAAGAAGCTTTTGTTAAAGCTTTATTACACCTCAGTTCCAGGTGCCAGAATGGCATTTTTAAAACAAAAGAAGATTTAATTTACTACACTAATATTTCACTGCTGTTTGCCTTATCTCTATCTTTTTCAGATTAACAACGGTTGTTCTGCCAAGGAAAACAAAGCTGATAGGAGGCTAAAATTTGCAGACGTTACTTTAATGATGCCTTCCTTATAGGAGACGTAACCTCTTGTTCTGACAGCTACAAATGTTCACTGTAGTGATAAAGATTGCCCTTATATATAATAGTATTTAATTCTTTATGATAACTGAAGATTCCGAAACCTAGCATACACATCATCCAGTAGTGTATATAATCATTTGAATAAGACTGAGACTTACAAGTATTGTGGTGACTATGTAAGTCCTGTTTTGAAGTCCAAAGGTTTCATTGCTGACATGGGAGTAAATTGCAGTGCTTACATATTTTTCATCTTCATTCCAGTAGCCAACCTGCAATCAGAAGAGCTGAATATCAACACAGACTATTGAACAAGCTGGTACCCAAACTTCTAACCTCAATGTTTTTAATCACACACACACACTACATGTAAAAGCCTAATAACGAATGGTGATTGTAAAAAGCAAAAATTCACCTTGTTGGGTCCATTGGGTCCCAGTTCCAATACGCTTACTGTGTAGTTTGTTCGTCGTCCTTTTTCGTTAAACTGTATGTGTCCAGTCAATCCTTTTATCTGAACCTGTGAGAGCAGCCATGATTCAACACCATTAAACATTAAGTTACAAAATGCAACTTGGCTACAGTAACTTACTGAAATAAGTTATTGTAGACATATAATTGAACCATTAACCACTGTTAACCTTCAGTTGAAAAGTAATATTCAGACTGTTACTTGAGAGCAACAGGATGTTCTTTCAATGTATTTTTTTGTTTTGCTTTCAAGAACCAGTTCACTTTCCGACAGAAAACCTTCCAATGTTGGTAATGTGCTGAAGTCATTCTTCTTTATGCAACTTGCAATCAAGTCGTTTCTTGATAATTGCATTGATTTTGTCTTGCAGTTCAAATATAGTCACTGAAACTCCTTGCAGCCCCACGTTCAGCTAATTTAGGCGTGTGAATATATCAGAGAGGTAAGCCAATCACGAGAGGCAGGATAGATCTTTAAAACAGCTTGTGAATTGGAATGGGTGGTCTGTTAGAAGTAGCTGTACTTTTGAAAATAGCTCAAATAAACGAGCAAATACTTTGTACTTCCACTGTACTTCTGTATTAAGAAGAAGTTGGACATGGGCACTACCCATTTCATTGCACAGTACACTACAAATGAGAGAAATCTTATGTTGTGCTTTTATGAAATTAACTGTCTCCACAGCAGAGTCTAAACTGGCCTTCATTTGCATCGGCATTTTCTTGACAGCTAGTGCCTTTCGATGAACGCTACAGTGCACCCATTTTGCATTAGGTGCCACTTTGTGGATACCAGCCATTACCCCACTGTCTTCCCATATTTTCTTGTGCACCATCAGCACATACTCTGACGCAACGTTACCAATCAATACCGTGTTCCTTCACAAACTCTTCTAACAACTGAAAAATATGTTCTGTGTTTGTTCTTGTTAATAGCGAAAACAAAATGTCTTCCAGTGCTTTTCCTTCCCACTCATACTTGACGTAAGCAAGATTTACAAGGTTAGCGATATCAGTGGTTTCATCCAGTTAAAATGCAAAATACCTACTGCAGTTACCATGTTTCACAGGAATGTCTTTAACATTAGCTGCCATATCATGGATTCTGCGTGTGTCATTTGAATGAGGCACACAATCTATCTACTTTGCTGTCTTCTGTCTGCATATTAGTGTTCTTTAGCTGCAGGCAGAACAAGTTCTTCCCCAACAATATGTGGCTTCCCTGCTTTGGCAATTCAAAGGCTGGCAAGATATGATGCTTCCAGGGCCTTTCCATTTACTGTTGCAAACCAACTTGCTTTCCCTTCTTTCAACTTGGTGAGTTTTTGCAGAAAAAAATCTGATGGTTTATCTTAGAAAGCAGCATGTTTTGTCTCCAAATGAAGCTGGAGATTTACATGCTTCAAACTTTCATTAGACAATACTTCATAGCACAACACACTTTGTGGCCTTGGTTCATCTTGTTCACCAGTCCACGTGAAGCCCTAAATAGCAGTTTCGAACTGTTTTCCGGGATTTCGATCTATTTTCATTACCGGTACTTCCACTCCTACTGGTACCTGGCACACACAGACCTGCACTCAAAACCTCTGTAGATGTGTTTCCAATTTTTTTTAGTCGTGTGTTCGACTTTTTGCTGGTATCATTATTATCACTGGTTTGATTATTTGTTTTTCCAAGATCCCGTTTTCAGCCACATATAATGACTGCTACTAGCCTATTGCACTTCTTTTAAGGAAACAAGTCTCAATCAGGAATGTTCTGTTGTTAGCCAGACTGGACCATTTCAATCTATTTTCGATTACCACTGGTGGCCCGTGGACCACAGTTTGAGAACGACTGCAATAAGGCAATAAGAAAGCAACACCAAACTGTGTATTCTACAATTGCACAACAAAGGGCAAAGATCTTGTAAATGCTGTTTTTATATCTATTTATATAGAACAGGTTGTAACACAATAAACAATATAGAATAAAGAGATAAAGATTTTTTTTTTAAATGTTATGGTATGGTGGGTGTTTATGGTCTTCCAACCTATTCTTGATTTTATTTATTCCATATTCAAATTCAAATTATTCACTTTCCATAATTGCTAATTCTAACGTACTCTTAGGGGAAAAAATGTTGATTTTTAATTACTGATTACTGATCTACTTCATATAATTTCCCAGCCAACCACCCCGCACCCCCCCCCCCCAACAAATCTGATGTCGGGGTACCTGTTGCAAGGCCCTCTGTATGTCAATGCCTTGCCCCCATGGAGCAGGGGGGTTGGCCAGACAATCACCAGCATTGCCTCGCCGAGAAATATCGATCCGTTGCTTGCGTAGGTTCTGAAAGGCAGCAGCCATTATGCTCACGCCATCGTATGTAAGGGCTCCAGTATACTGCATAAACAAACACAGTAATTAAGACAGCATTTCTCACTGACTGTATGAAAATACAATAGACATTATTATTTGAAAGATTGAATTTATTTAATATTTGAAAGACTTGATGATCCTGCTCATACCTTCAGCCTTTTCTTGGGAACTTTGATATCTTTGCTATCAAACTCCAGCCATTCCTGTATCGTCCTGCTAACATTTGGGTCAGAGTAATTCATCAGCTGGAAGCCGGTCACATTGGCACCACCCTTCTTAAACTCAGTCAGGTCAAGGTCAAGAAACCCCTGAGAAATAAAAACAGACACCCCACAACTGAAACACAAGCAAAAACTCTCCAGTGAGCCATATTTTAATAAGCTAGTATGGTTGGCGACAACTTTTTGGATATTTGCTTAAATTAAATTATTCCACTGGGGTAAAATCAGAGGAGTACAAAACATCTAAGATAATCTCACTTTCTGGCTTTTGTGTGGCTGTCTCTTTTTATAATTAATAAATTGTAACTATTAAAATAAACTGCCCTAACGAATACAAATACATTATTATTTATGAGAGATTACCCTCACTCACGCTCATTTAAAGGGACTTACAGTCCCAACATGGTGTAACACATCTGGAGAAATAACAGAAAATGTAAAACAGATGGTGTCATTAGTAGAATTCACCAAAAACAGCTGTCTAGCTATACAGACGTGACAGGAGTGGTCATAAAATACAGAAGCAATGTAAGAGCTAAGGTCTTAGATGGAAGCATCTAGGATTTAGGGACCAAGGAGCAGCTTGGGGAGATTCTTATTAAGCAACTGAATTGTGAACAGTAACTCAGCAGTTCTGAATTTCTCAGGCTTCTGATTTCACTTCGGAGGGTCCAGCGACAGAAGAGCCTGAAATGTACCCCAAAATGGTAGCCGCTACAAGACAAACTGAAGTTTTGGAAGGTCTAAATAGAGCATCAGGTTAAATTAAAAACATTATTTTCCAGTTTTTTTATATGGTATTTTCACACTATAAGGGTGAAGCAAACCTGTATCTAAATTTAACAGACAGTTTGCATCAGATAACAGGTCCTTTTCAGTGGGTGTTAATTCTGATGACGTCACCTGAAGATCTGATTTTAAAATACCAATGACATGATCATTTGCGTTTCTCCTTCAGCAGCTTGTTCTAGGCAAATTGATATTCTTCGAGAGGAGAGCATTTGGCAATGACACAAATGAGCAAGAGTCAAATAAATTGTGAAGTAGCTGGCTTTACAAGAATGTTTCTATGCAGTCTTCATCTGCTTTGACTCAAATTTATTTACAGCAGTAATCAAGTAACAGTGCACTAGGTCTGAACCTGGGTGTGTGCAGTGCACATCAAAAACAATACGAAGCACATGTCTCTGCTAGGGGTGCATTGGATCGCAGTTGATCCGTGATCCGTACCGATAACCACCCACAGTTCGGCACGCATGTGACCCGCAGATCAATTGCGCATTTTTTTAACTTGCTGATTAAACATAATTGTTTAAAGATCGCAGAGTGAAAGACAGTTTTACTGCCAATATTGCTTTTTAAGTAATTTCGTTTCTTAAAACTCGATGCTGAGTTGCAGTGAAACTATACAGAGCAGTCATCTGTTCACGTGAAATGGGCATGTTAATCAGTCAGTAATGGCTAGCGGAGGAGCAGAAAAACTTGAAAAGCCTCCTGCATCATTCAAATTGCATGTATGGGGGCATTTTGGCTTCCCCGTTAACTATAATGATGACAGAAGAAGGGTGGTGGACTGTTACAGTATGTAGGCACTGTGGCATGAGAAAGCCATATGAAAGTGGCAATACATCAAGCATGGCCACGCATCTGAAGCGACATCACCCTCGTGTGCCAATGACAGTATCCAAAACACAGCAGCAACAGCAGCTTCTCACCACTCACCTTTGCAGCAGAATCCGAACGGGCTAAAGCAATTACCAAATCTATTGGGATGTTTATCGCTGCAGACATGAGGCTATTCTTCGTTGTGGAAAACAAAGGGTTTAAAAATATGTTGAAAGTGCTTGAGCCACGCTACAAAATACCCTCACGCACCCACTTCAGCATGAAGATCGTGCCAGAACTTAACGAACAGGAAAAAAATCTAAATTGTCGAAATAATGCATCCTCTATTGCGATCATCACAGACGGGTAGACGCCAAGGGCTACAGAAAGCTACGTTACTGTGACTGCTCACTACATCACAGCAGAGTGGGAGTGCGAGATGCGAAGTCCAGTGCTACAGACACGCCCCCTCTATGAGAGTCACACAAGCACAAATCTAGCGCAGGTACTAATAGAAGCAGTAGCAGAGTGGAAGTTAAAGAGGCACAATACATGTAGCAATATACCAGTTACCACAGATAATGCCAAGAACCAAGTAAATGATAGAGTAAGTGATAGAAGCTGGACTGGGGCCCGCAGATTGAATTTGCACATGTAATAAATTTAGGATCCCAAAGGGCAGTCTCAGTGAACCAGATGGACTGCCTCCTTGGGAGGATCAGGAAGGTGCTTCTGTGGAAGAGACCTTAAGACCAAGCAAGAAATGCTACAGCTACCAGCCCACAAGCTCATACACAATGTCACAACAAGACAGATTTGGAGATGTTGGAGCGCTATCTTGAGCAGCAGGCAGCTATATACTCTGCACTGATAGAGAAGACTCTGAGAAATAAATACCAGAGACATTGTCACCTTGTCTGATGATGATGTGAAAGTGGCAGAGGAGGTCCGCCAGCTGCTCAAACCTCTCAAAACAGTCACAACCCTATTAAGCACTGGAAATGCACCGTCTGTGTCCATGATCCTACCTCTGAAAACCAGGATTCTACAATCCATGGCTGAGGAAAATGAGGAAGACAGCACCATTACTAGAGATGTCAAGGCTGCCATTAGAGGGGACCTGAACTTCAGATACACCGACCCCCCCCGAGATACAAGATTTTCTTCATAAATCTACTACACTTGATCCAAGTCCCTGACTTACTTAGAACCTGCCATACTCGAGAGAACATACAGTGATCTCACCATTGAGATTGTGGCTACTGAAGAGGTAAAAATAGTAATAATAGTAATAATAATAATAATAAAATTAAGAGTGCATTACTTATAATAATGAATAGTGTATAGAAAAAATATATTTTTATGTGAATAATTGATTTTTATTTTGAATAATTGGCATATATTATTGATTGCCTATGAAATATGACAAGAAATATAGTTAAATAAATCAGAGTAATTTTTTTCTGCAGGGTCAAGCCACAGAGCCAACACCCACTGGAGCAGACACAGAGCCAGAAGCATCTCCTCCACAAAAGAAGTCGGCCATGGAGGAGCTTTTTGGGGATACCTTTGTGAAGGAGTCAGACACAGACAAGACTTTTGCCAACACCATTCAAGAGGAGGAGGCGTCCTACAGGGCAGCAAGTAGTATGCCAATGGATGGTGGTGATCCTCCGGCACGGTCGAAACGCAATTAGTATAAATACCCTCACAATGTATATGTAAAGATCGCAAGACGCTACCTTGCTATGCCTGCCACTTCAGTTCACAGTGAGAGGGTGTTCTCCACAGCAGGTGACATAGTGACTGCTTAGAGGTCTACTCTCTCCCCGAAGAATGTAGACATCCTCATCTTTTTGAAAAAAAAAATTGCCATTATAAGCCCAGGTCTGGTTTTAGGTCTCAGGTTGTTTTTCACATGCTGAACTTTTACGACTGAGTATTGAATATTTTATTTTTAAATTTTATTTATTCAGCTGGTTATTTATTGATTTTATTTTTGTTAAAACCAAAGGTTCCTTGCTGTAAGTGTTCTTGCAATAAATGGAAAGCAAATAAGATTTGTCTCCTCCCCTTTTTTTTCTTTTTTTTTGCTGATCTTAAAAAATGATACGATCCGTGACTCAAAAACCGTAATGTGATCAGAACCGTGAGTTTTGTGATCCATTGCACCACTAGTCCCTGCTAAAACCTTGATAAGGTCCCATCCTCCAAACATGTCCCATCAATATTGCATCTGGCAATAAACAAGCATGAAGTAAATACCTTACTATAAACATGTTATCGATATTGATAGCTATTAAATTCCTCTGCTAGCAAAATTAACTTGTACTAGTTAGCAAACATAGTATTTGTTAGCTAACATAGTTAAGGTTAGTTTGCTTGCAAATTTTTAGTGCAGCAATTGCATCCTGAAAATTTGCATTTAATAAATTGTTGTAGCTTGCTAGCTGCAGATTTTTTGATTATTATCACATTCTAAGAATAGCCATGACAAGCTGATCAAGACAAGCCTAGAAAAGGCAATAGAAATCGTGGGTGTCCAAAACAGATGCGGACGATTGTTGGTAAGTTATTCTTGCACTGGCATTAGCTGCGGTAGCAAATTTACAAAAATGTAAAAAGACTAGCTAAGTTTTATGAAGGGATAACACAAGTATAACATTACTCCCTGTAGCACATTGGTAAATTACTATCAACTTCATTTTCCTAAGAATGTGTAAGTGAAAGACAAAACTGAATTATGTACTGTTAATGCTTTTATAAAAATAATTTATCTGATTACAATTATTTAAATCGGAAACCAGGGATGTGTAAAGTGCTGTAGGAATTCGGGTTTAAAGACCCTAAAGTTAATAAACGATTATTAAATAGTTGTTCTGGAAAGCTTTTCATAAAATCACACATTGGTACAAAATGTTACGCTTTCATTTCACACATTTCCCAGCCAATTGCTACCAGAGACACTCTGTCCAGGGCTCTAGACTGCGACCAAAATGGTCGCAAATGCGATCCTTTTTTGAGAATCTGCGAGTTAAAATTTCACATGGCTGCATTGGTGCGAGTGCATAGTGTTCAGGTTGTTTTGGTACCTGTCTGGCACATTGCTCCGTTAACCAATCAGGTTTGATTCGCCCCTCCCTACCTGCACTTTCCTGTGATGCCCCTTCTTGACAAATATCATCGGCTCTATTTGTTCTCTGCAAATTTTTATTGAAAACTTTTCATGAGCTTTTTCAGCTTTACAGTACCCATTACAGTACTGTGAAAAAGTCTTTTTTTAGATAAATGTAGTCTTTTATGTTTATTTTTTGTCTTCTGCATTAGTGTGTCAGTAGATAACATCCAGTAGAATGTCCAAACATTCATTTTCCAAAAGAAGAACAAGGAGATCTGCAACAGATGGTATGGCCTCCACAGAGCACTGATCTCAACATTATCAAGGCTGTCTGGGATTACCAGGACAGACAGAAACAAGCAAGACAGTCAAAGTCTGCAGAAGAACTGTGGAAAGTTCTTCAAGATGCTTGGAAAAATCTATCTGCCGACTGTCTACTGCACGACAGTGTACCTATGAGAATTAACGCAGTTTTAAAAGCTATAGGTGGTCACACCAATTTTTTTTTTTTGGTGTGTATTTTTAGTTTTTTACTTTTAGTTTTTTTACTAGTAATTATTTAATATTTAGAAATTTTTCATTTAATTATTTCTGCTTCTTCGCTTTACAATTTTTTTTTCACATCTGCCTTATACTTTTGCAAAGTACTATAGTTCTAGGGCTTTATTCTGGCTCCTGAGCGCATAGTGAGGCACACATTACCAGATAGCTGAACACTCTTAACTGGCTTGACTGAATTAGCACTGGGTAGTTTCAATAATGAAGGAACATAAAGAAAGGTATCAACATGCACTTTCTCAAGTTCTTGTAGCGGTCTGAAACTGTAAATAAGACAAAAGTGACTATGAAATAATATAAACAAATATGATTAAATACAATGAAATATGAGCAGAAATAATATCTAAAAACATAGATGGACTAATCTACTCACAAACAAAGCTTCTCCAAGAATCACACAGACAGACGGAGCGAGATTAAATGAGGTCTTGCTGTTCTCTAGCTTGTTTTACAGGAACAAATGGCTGCTATGATCTTGTGACAACAATCAATATGACTTAAACAACCAATGAGAATACAAACATCTAAATTAAAAGGGATAGGCAACATTAACTTAATGGCCTATAGAAGGTGCTAGAAACACTAACAGAATAAAAGCATGTAACATTACAGGCTTTAATTGAATTTTTGGTAGATTGACATTGCTTGTATGTCTAGGTGCCCTGATAAAATAAGTACTTAAACATGTTTTTTTTTTTTTTTCTTAGGATAGTTATTAACTGGGAGCAGGTATACTGCATAGTGGAAACTGCAATGGAAAACAAACATCTCTAGTGACAAATGTTGAATTTATAGGTCTAATTAAAAACTAATGTAATTACTTAATATGACCTTAACTATTTTCCTTCAGATTCTGTTATTTAATCCTTGATAGTTTAGTTTAGTTATGCTCATATAAATAATATAAAGGTTTTGTATGTTTTATATTTTTTCTTTCCTTACTTTTCTCATTCTATGGACTTATCTCATTCATAGACTTAGTTTTTTTTTTTTTTTTTAGCAAAATTACGAAGACAAAAGACAGCTGTCAACCCAAAAAAAAAGGCTTATTTGGTGAAATCACCATGACAGAAAATAAGTAAACTACTGTCAGCCATAGTAACCCTGGTGCGGACATATAAATAATCAGGGTTAGATTGTTACTTAATATAGTGAGTGGACTGTGAATTCTAAAGCAGTATATACAGTACATTCTTGATCCACATATTAGAATATTTAGCAAATTTAATTAACAGCTCTAAGATTGAAATGTATTGATGTAAAAATGGAAGTGATGTTTTTTAAATCTATTGTTTCACACTGTGTCATACAACTTACATACAACTGTAAACTGAGATAATTATACTACCTGTAGGGACCATGCACAGTCCAAATAAACTACATTTCCCTCTCTCCGGCACCAAGGGATGACATCATCAGCCATAGGTGGCACATTAAACGGCAGCGCCCACTCTGAGAGAGCCATTAGTAGGTCGTAAATCGCATTCTTTCCTTAAAAACAGAGACCAGATATTTTTTCTCTCTCTTCTCTCCTGCCACGGCTCTCTTCTCTCTTGCCGTTTAAATATTGTAAACGTTGTATTTCGTTTAAATATTAATTAAAGAACTTATGTCTCTATATTCAAAGCAACATAAAAATGTATCAGTGCCTGGGGAAAGGATGGTAGCCATTAGAAATTTTTGGTGATAAACCATTCCTGTTGTTGCACCATCATCACACCTAGTTGGCTGGGTTCTGCCTTTGGTGGGGCAAGATGGGTTCGGACCCCCTTCATGTCTATGTGCTGTTTTCCGGCACTGACCCTCGTTGTATACTCCCATAGATATATGTAGCTGCGACCACTCACAAAATTTCACTTAATTTTTACTTAACTTGAGATCATCCTGCTTCCATAGGTAAGCATTAACAATGCGCTATCTCTCTCTTTTGATCAATCTGTGAGGCATCCTGCAGGACGGCATCACTTTCACCACAGCAACCAGTGGACCTTTAGACTGGAAACCAGCTATCTGGGCCCCCACCCCTCTCCTCCAGATATTACAATGTTTTGGAACTCCTCAACTGGAGAGCATCAAACAATATGGACATTAGATTGTTTAATTCAGCTCCTAGAGCCGGCCAGCGGAGGATGGGCTCCCCCATTAAGCCGGGTTCCTCTCAAGGTTTCTTCCTGCCAGCCTAGGGAGTTTTTCCTTGCCACTGTTGCCACTGGCATGGTTTTGGGGGGTCAGGCCTGGGACATGTTGTTTTTCTATGTATGCAAAGCGTCTTTGTGACATGAAAACATGTGAAAAGCGCTTTAACAAAATAAATTGATTGATTGTTTGATGTATATCGTTTTGTGACATCAGTTGGACTTGGTGGTTTTCCTTACATATATCCATTTACATGCATTTTATATAAGAAATGTATATGAAATTTTATAATTCATATAATTTTATAAGAAATACAGATAATAGTGTATCTTATACTAAGCTTTCTTTAGTTAAATTTAATTTGACCATTGATCACATCATTTTTCTTGGTAATTATTAATAGTATTAATGGCCACACAATCTTTTACTCTATTTCACAAGCATGACATAAAAAATAAATAAATAAAACAAAGGTTTCAGAGTGGGACTTTGCTAAAGTGAGTGAGATCATTCAAAAGTTTTCTACTTACAAGATTTGCCAATATGTAGTGATAGCTTTTCAAGTTTTTCCCTTGGGCAGCAATCTGAAAAACAAAAATGTTTGGAACTTATCACATATCTCATTATCTTACAACCAACTCCAGCACATACACAATTAAGTATAAGAGAATTGTGACCGAGAACCACATCCAGGGTTCATATACCTTTGGAGCAAAAAAAAAATGCATTTAAAAAACAAAATACCGTTAATATTGTTGGCTCTAGTGGTACATATTATTTAACATTATTTTATTATTGAATGTTATGTTTTCTTACTGCTTTATTTTCAATTAACTGTCGAGAGTGGTAATGCTCTTTATCCATTGATTAAAGGAAAGGGAATTCTATTATGAACACTTATGAACACATAAGAAATCATTATGACAAATATTGAATTATACTTAAGAAAATAAGAAAAGGTTTCCTTATTACAATATGCAATACATACAGTTCCTTGCAAAAGTATCCAGACCCTGACCAATTTTCCCATATCAATGAATTACAAATGGCAATTTCATTAATTCTGATAATTTATTTTAAAACACTAAAACTCTGAATTAATTATGGTAAGGTGACATGTTGGGGAATATTTGTATGACAAATAAAAAAACAGAAATATGTTGCTTTTTATAAGTTTTCAACCCACATTAATACTTGGTAGAGCCACTTTAAGTGTTTTGGGATAAGTATTCACTAGCTTTACACACAGTATCTGAGTAATTTTGGCCTGATGATCTTTTCAGATTTTCTCCAAGTTCTTCAGGTTGGTTTGACGACGCTTGTGAACTGCAGTTTTCTAATAGTTTTCAATGGGATTGAGATCAGGGTTTAGACTGGACCACCGTAGGTCATTCACCTTTTTGTTCTTGAGCCACTACAACGTCACTTTGGTCATATGCCTGGGATCATTGTCCTTCTAAAAGGTGATTTCTCCAGCTTCATTTTATTTAGCTGACTGAAGCAGGTTCTCTTTCAGTACTTCCCTATATTTTGCTCCATTCATTTTCCTTCAATTTTAACAAGATGCCCAGTCCTTGCTGATGACAAGCATCCTTATCGCATGATGCTTCCACCACCATACTTTACTCTATTGATGGCATGTCTTGAGGCATGGGCACTGTTAGGTTTGTGCCACACATAGCGTTTTGCATTTTGGCCAAAAATCTCTATCTTGGTCTCATCTGACCTTTTCCCACATCACAGCTGGGTCACTATCATGTAGCTGGGTCAAACTCCAGACATGCTCTCAGGTGACACATTTTGTGTGACAGCTTCTTTCTTGCCACCCTAACATACAGGCTAGTGTTGCAGAGCTCTGTTTAAGTGGTTAATCGGCCTCTCTGTGGTTTCTCACACAAGTCTCCTTCTGTGATACAGCTTCCACTTCCTGATCCAACTGCGCTTGCTGGGATATCAAAACTAGGATATTACCCATTTTTAAATCTATGTTGTATTACTTTCTCTCTAATTTTTGTAGTGCGCTCTTTGGTCTTCATTTCCTTCAAATTTAGAGCCTGATCAATGATCCTTCGGCAGTAGGATTTTGTGACAGGAACAAATGGCCAATGGTAAAGCAATTATGTCATTGTTAGGGCAATTTCTTTCTCTGTATGTAAACTGATAACTGGTGTGTAAGCTATTAGGATGAAATTTCTATGTACCATTTTCCATTCAGTAATATGAGTAAATTGGTCAGGAGTCTAAATAATTTTGCAAGGCACTGACACATGCTATTTTCATTACTTAGCAACTTAGAAATCATGGATGCAGGTTTAAAACCAAGTGAGACAATAAAAACTTAGGAGAGAGCTTTACATGCTTATGAGTCAAGACAGATTATACACATGACTCTTAAGTACTATTTCATTCCCCCCTCTACATCACATTGCTGTGCCAAGAATTCACTAGTATCCATTTAAGATTCCGTTTAGAGCTGCTGTCAATTTTTGTCTTGCTCAAACTAAAAAGAATCTTGTTATTTAATTATTGAAATAAATATAACAATAGAGGATGCTGGTACACACAGGCAATGCAAATAATCATGAATTTACTCACTCCAGGTAAAAACAGACAGGGACAATTAGCGGTGACACAATTGACCCCTGAGAAAATACCAAAGGAGCCAAATACCAAAGCCAAGTACGACCCTGTATACTTTTTAAGCACTTTTCTATATCACATTACACACATATTAACTTTAGATCCAATTCTCATAAAATGTGTGTCCTTCATCAAAACAAAGCCAGTACAACATCATAGTGTGCTACAAGACAAATAAAGGCTATGACAATATATTATTTTAGATATTAGATAATGCGGCAACAGATAGAAGAACATACTGACACAACATTCTTCCTTGCTAATGATCAGTTTTCTTTCAATTTTTGAAATAACATTTTCTTACTTTTTACTACTGTTATTCAAGTTCATATATCTCCAGAACTGAATGTCCTACAAACTTGTCTGAAGATGTCTGAAGTTGAAGACACTTGTGCCATTAAAAATTGCATAGTTACAATTTCATTGGTAATGGCCTATTTTCTACATTTGGCGACAGTGGCAGGCTTTTCGTGTGTTACCTACGTAAACAGCTATACCAACACAGCAAAACATTTTTTTTAATCAGCGGACAGTATGGCAAGAAAATACATGAATATGAATATGTTTTTTTAAAATAGTAGATATATTAGCACACACATACTGCAAGCACGTACGTGAAAGATAAGAAACAGGGCACTTAAAATAAAAAGCAGGTTAGTTTTGCTCACGTATATTCTGCTTGTTGTAGCTTGTCGGGGGGCTGACAACACGCAGAATACAATGTTGTGTAAATCCGGTTAAGTTACCATCCCCCGACCGTTGTCTCATGGGGTCAAATAAACTCTTATGAATAAGGAATGTGTGCACATATAGTACAAGTTTATTTTTTTTCATAACTGGATGTGTAGTAAATTGACTTACAAATCATGACACACGGGTTAGTTGCAGTTAAATTTGAATTCATTTCTTCATACAAAATTAGATATTATATATCAATGAAAGCTTAGAATCCTGATTTAGAGAATGGCAACTGGCATTTTCAAATAATATCTATTATAAAATACGTTATATGTTTCTTTTCAACTTAACATGATTCCACTGGGACTGGCGAAGCACAACAACAAAGATTAATTGGAAATCCCCGCACGGATTTCCAGGAAACTTAACAGATATTTGGAAGAGAACCACTGCTACAATATGAGGTCAGTCGTTTTGTTTTTACAACAGTATAATTCACAGAATTATGCAGAGAAAAAGCATGTTATAATTTTACCAGAACTAGTTTGGATTTATAGTGTAATAAGTGAGCAGACAAATACGATATCAAATGCAAAACTTTTGACACTTTTTCATCTAGAGTTTCATTTCGGTAAAGGTACATGTTTTTTTTTAAATAAAGGTTTTGATTAAATTATTACTAAACAGGATGACTGACCATTTTCCACTGTTTTTTTTTTTTGTTAGTTTTTTTCCTAAATTCCGTTTATACTGAAGAAAAAATTTGCAATGTTTTTTTTTATTTATTTACCTTTTTTATGATCATGGGCGCCAATAGGCATACCACTCGTGGGAGTGTGTTAAGGGGTTAAAACAGGATGCAGGTCTATCAAAGCTCTTCCTTTCATCACCATATCTCTATCCATGGAAGGGCGCAGGATCCAATCTATAGATAGGCACTGTTGTCGCACCTTTGTGACAGCTACTTAACTCGTAAGGCTTCAGTAAGTAGCCAGCTTTCAACTTCTTAAGACGTCTCTTTGGATAAAACTGTCTGCTAATTAACTATGTACAGTGCGTATAAAAAGTATTTGCCCCCTTGAATGTTTTTATTTATTTATTTATTTATTTATTTATTTATTTATTTAAAATATTGATTAATAGTGTTGTTTTTCCCAAGATACTGACTCACCAGTAAGTGGACCTTCCAGAGACAGGTGTATTTCTAATCACTTTAATCAAATCACTTTGACTGTGCACAGGTGATCCATTTAATTAACTGAGCTAATTCTAAACCCGTTTGCTGCACAGTGATGATTTAAGTGAGTTGCATTAAAGGGGGTGAATACTTAAATATTAAACACAAAATAATTGGTTATATGTTATAAATTTAGACTCATTGGTAGAAATGTATTTAGACTTTGAAATGAAAGAGTCTTTTTCTGTTGATCAGTGTTAAAAAGGTTAAATTAAGTTCACTATGATTCAATATTTAAAACAAATAAAATATAAAAACATCCAGGGTTGAATACTTTTCATAGGCACTGTAATTGAGTCATGTCATTGTTTAATGGTGTCGAATGGACCACAAGCCCAGAGTATTATAATAATAAGAATTCCATAGAAGGTTAAATTAAACCCTAAGTAAACATAAGTATGCCCATTAATGAGTACAGTCTGTCAAGTACTCTTATTCCAACCATTATGTCTTCATCCACAGCTCCCCATGATTTCCTGTCTTCAACCCCCCTTCCTATGATTTAGTTTCCCCCTACACCACTTGCATGAAGCCAGAGAGAGCAGTGGCCATCAGGCTCCCTGCAGAGCACGAAGCTTACCAGATTGAGGATGGAGGAGAGCCTCTCCAGCTCGCAGTCCATGATGATTTGACCCTCTTTCTTTTTGTCCAGATCTTGAAGGACTTTCAAAAAAGCTGCCTCCGTCATGGTCAACAGGTTTACTGATGTTACCTGCCAGTTCTTCTCTGCAGCCGTGTCCAGGACCTTCTGTAATGCTGTCATTCCTAGAGAAGGAAGAATAAGAGACAAAGAAATAGGAAAAAAGAGAAATGAAGCAGAAAGGAGAGTGGAAAAGAAGCTCTGCTTTTGTGAAAGTGCAGTGTTGAAATTCATAATAAAAATAGCCGATAGTGTATTCTTCTCACAGGCAAAGACAATGTAAAGATAATTGTTCTTTTTCCTCTGCAGATGACTATTGAAGAATTAAAAGATAATCATTGTGCAAGAATGCCACAAAATTGTGTGAATACAAATCTTAGCAGGTTTTTTTTAATTAAAAAAGAAATAATTAATAAAAAATTGTCTTCTTGATACAACTAAGAATAACAGTGTTCAGCAGTGCACCTGTGTAGATAAAAATGTTTGTGAGAGTTGTGCTCTACTTAAACTATTAAATGTTTGATGCTCCACCAGTGTTTCTGTGTGCCCCCAGCCCAGAAAAAAATAAAATGAAATCCTGTTTTGAGCTATCTATTTCAAATACATGCTCATAGCCATTTCCCCAATTACACATATTCAGAGCCAAAACATGATGATATAAGCGTGAGTCATACAATAAATCATCTAAATATATGCAAGGCATACATTACGATTATCCTTTACATCAGAAAAAGTCAGGTTGTCTATGTCAGGTTCATAATCCAATATAGTATTTTTTTAACACATTTTCCTTAGCAGAATCTATGCATTTAAAAGCAATTGATATAATTTCCACATCTTACCAAAACATTTCAAATAAATAAGCAAATCAAAAAGTCTTAGATATCTACCAATCCCTTCACGGGACAACCTTTGTAAAAGTATGAACACAAACACTCCAGTGGTAAATATTACAACAGACCCAAAAGAACAGATATCTAAAACAGGCATAACTAAAAACTGATAATGGTAATAATTTCCAAACAGATACCTAGCAATATATATATATTAGCATTAACCCCTTAATGTTCCAATATTAACATTTTCAGTGTTTTCCTACTTGGTACTATTGTTATTCTATATTTTTCCAGAACTGTATGTCCTGAAAACGTGGCTGAGGGCTCAATTTGAGGAAGACACTTGTTCCATTAATAATGTATAGTTTAGATTACAATATCATTGGTACCACTGACATTTTTTGAAAGAATATTACAAGAAAAGTATCCAAAAATCTTTTTTGTGAATTCCATCTCCATGACAGAAGCCCCTAGGAATCTGAATATTCACAGACACATACAGTATCAAATTACTGTTCGGTACATTTATCTATAACAACTAAATATGTATGTGTGAACCCAAATCTCTCTCCAAAATGCGCAATTATTATGGCTTGTGGGATTTTTTTTATAAGTGCATATTACTATCCACTTTAAAACAATGAGCAGGGTAGTGATATTTTTTTCAGTTGTGTCACATATTTGTGATTGTTGTAGGGGGCTGTCACAACACCTCGGATTCACAAGATATGTTGTTTCATGAATTATCTTGTTACATTACTATCCCCCCGACCGCCGTCTCGTGGGGTAAAATAATCTCTTCCAGATGAGAGTCAGATGAGAACATGTCCACATACAGCATACATGTTTTCTATGGGGCACCACCTGGGATGCCGGTGGTGGAAATCAGTGATGAGACCAGAGTCCAGGATGTCCCTAGTGGGGACCCAGCACCTCACCTCTGGGCCATAACACAGGTTTAATACGAAACACATGAAAAGAGTGTTGTATACGGAGGGTGCGGGGCAACAGAAGATGAACAACAGGGGGGCTAATAATCCTGGAGATGGAGAAAGGGCCAATAAATCAGGGGGGATTCAGTTTGCAGGATTCCATCCGGAGGGGAAGATCCCGAGAGGACAGCTAAACCCTCTTCCCAAGGTGATACCAGGGAGCTGGGACCTGGTGGTAATCAGCTTGAGAGCGGGCTCTCTTCCAGCTATGTCCAGGGATATGTGGGACCAGGGATGGTGAGGGACAGGAAGAATTTGCAGTAGACCAGCTGGAGTTTGCCTGGGAGTTTTGTTCTGTGCAAAGACCGTGCAGTCAGTGACAAATGCAGAGACATCAGGGATTAAGGTAGATCACCAAAAGCATTTTCGCATCAAAGCCAGGGTCCAACAGGAGCCTGGGTGGCAGACAAGCCTGGAGGAGTGGGCCCACTCCAGGACCCTGGGGGCGGACAGCATCTTGGAAAAACATCTGGTTATCTGGGCTCCCTCTGGGGTTCGGCTGGGAACGCTGCGCCTCGCAGACCTTCTTTTCTTGGTCTCCATAGCCTTGGTCTCCAGAGCCAACAACAGTACATTCATCCCCAGGGTGGTGTGGTGTCTGGGAGAAGGTCGATCCCGCAGTCATAGGGTCGGTCCGGAGGAAGTGAAGTTGCTCGGGCCATACAGAAAACCTCCTGGGGATCCTGGTACTCTGCAGGAATGGCGGAGAGGTCCGTGGCAACTTCCGAGCTCACAGGAAGATGTGGGAATGGCAGAACGGGCTCCAGCCCCTGATGGCACCAGAAGTCCAGTCCTTGACGGGATTGTGTCACTGGAGCCAAGAGAATCCCAAAACTACGGGAACCTGAGGAGACTATATAAGCAAGAATAGGATCGCCTAGCTGTGGTTCTCTGACACCCGTAGGGTTGATGGGGTTGGTGTTGTGGGTGACTCAGCCTATAGAGCACCCTTCCAAAGCTCTAACATCCAGGGGAATGGAGAGGGGCTGAGTGGGGATGCCCAGCTCAGATGCCAGCGTAGCATCCATGAAACGCTCAACGGCCCCAGAGCCGGTGAGTGCCCAGAGAGATCTGGACAGGTTCCCCCATAGCAGGATGGCATGGAGAGGGTTGCGAGTACATGGGGAGGCAAAGGTCTCCATATAGCTCACCAGGTCCTTGTAGTGGGCAGGAGGCCACGAAATGACCAGCAGTCCTGCAATAAAGGCAACTCCTTCTGTGAAGCCTGCGTAAAGGTTTGGCTGGGGACAGCTGAGCTCTGCCTAGCTGCATTGGCTCAGACGCTGGCGACTCTCAGGGAAACTCGGGTAGCCTTGGGTTCTCTCATCAGTGGAGACATCGGGAACTTCCAGGATGCGTTAGTGTCAAGGTGGACTGCTTCGGCGGGCGCATAAGATCAGACCTCCTCTCCTTCCTATGGTCCTGTAGCCGCCCATCGATCTGGATTGTCAAGGCGATGGGTGAGTCAAGATCTGTTGGTAACTCTCATGCTGCTAGCTCGTTATTAACCTCCTCTGATAATCCATGCAGGAATGTGTCGAACAGAGATTCCGGGTTCCATGAACTCTCAGCTGCCAACGAGCAGAAATCCACCGCTAAGTCTGCCACACTGTGGGAGTCTTACTGAAGGAGGAGTAATATCCAGGCAGCCTCTCTCTTAGACACAGGGAAATCGAAAACCTTCCTCACCTCCGCCACGAACTCTGCCAGACTGAAGCACACGGCCGACTTTTGTTCCCACACCGCCGTAGCCAAGGACATCAACGTGATGAGGTATAGTATTTTTTCGAATGGTCCGAGGAGAAGGAGAACAGCTCCAGCTTGAAGATGAGCGGACATGGAGCGAGAAAAGCCCTACAAGTTGTCGACTTTTCGCCAAAGCATTCCAGGGGTGGTAAGCTGGGTACTCAGGAAGGTAGGGTGACTGGGGAAGCCGTGATGCTGACTGTCGGGTTACTGAGGAGCTAGGAATTAAATTAAATTTTAAAAAATAACCTACAATCTTTTAATGCCAAAACCACTTCTGATGTTTGTTGCCAAAAAGCCCTATTTTAGTCTCAAGTTCCAATCAAAGTTCAAATGACATTTTGCAAACTCCAGGTGCTTAAATTTGTGATTTGGTGACAGAAATTTTGAATTTGGATTCAAGTCGGAACTTAAATAAAGTCTAGACTGAAAACCAAAGTGTCTTCTTTTAAAATCCATTTTAAAACACATTTTAACAAACAGGCTTTTTATTATTGTATATGTTATTGTTTTTAGTGGTATAATGTCTGAAAGTTTTATTACAAATAAATAAGTTAAAATAATAATATCTTTTTTAACTCTGGAGGATACTGCATTAACCATACAAGCCAATAGTATTCATAGAAACCATAAGAATAAGGGGCAGTTACTATACAGTGAGGGAAAAAAGTATTTTATCCCCTGCTGATTTTGTACGTTTGCACACTGACAAAGAAATGATCAGTGTATAATTTTAATGGTAGGTTTATTTGAACAGTGAGAGAGCTGGTTCACTGTCATGCTTTCTGGCTCCAGATGGGATATAATTTTTTACGCTTTTCCTAATCTGTAAAGTAATTTGTATTACTTCCTCTCAACTTTCGGTAGAATTTTCTTTGGTCTTCATTTTCCACCAGATTAAGAACCTGATATTGGAGTTTATATCCAAAAAATGACCTTGTAAGGTAATTCTGCAAGGCAATTGGGAGCTTAGGGCAGTTGGGTAAACTGGGAGCTTCCAGGAATTGAATACTTATGCAAGCAATGCATTTCAGTTTATTTGTAAGGCAAACATTTCCCAAACATAATTTTACAAATGTAAAATCAGTTTAACCTTACAATAACTATCTATACTATAGAATCAGTGTTTAAAAACAAATTTTAATTAATTAACAGATTGAAATTTGAATGTACCATTTGTAATTCAGAATTTGTCAGGGCTCTGTATACCTTCACAAAGCATTGTATTTATGGGTTTTCTACAATCAAACTAGAGATTTCTAAAAGCAAAACCAAACTAAACTTTGGTTTCCAAATTTCCAAAAACAGCACACCCCTATTAAAACTATTGATTAGGCAAATGTGTATAAGGAAGATAATCTGGATATCGCATTAGAAGCCTTTGTAGAAGTGATTCTGCTGGTGATTGATAAACATGCTCCAGTAAAGAAACTCAGAAACTAACTGCCAGAACTCTTTGGGCCCCTGGTTTGATGATGAAGTGAAAAACTATATGGCTCAAAAAAATGAGGCTAAGGATGTGGAAAATATATCTGATTGCCCAGCAGGCCAGGCATATATATATATATATATATATATATATATATATATATATGCCACAAAAGTCAAAATGGTCAATTTTTCAACACCGCAATTTTTCCAGTTTTTTTTGAAATTTATGAAGTTTATTTTCTCTATGTACTCTGAAATTAAAGCATAGAACAAATAAACAATTTGAGATAAAAAAAATCATGGAATCGTTTTGTTTAACAAAATTTTATCAAAATTTTCAATCAAATATTGTTCGGAAAGTTCTTCCTGACACTGTTGCAGAAGTTCCCACAAATGTGTTGCACTTTACTTTGCTTTCACCCTTCTGTCCAGTTCATCCCAAACCAGCTTGATGGGGTTTACGTCTGGAGACTGCAAGTCGCCGACTCTGGATCCAGCAAAAGAGCCCCAGACCATCATGCTTCCTCCTCCATGTTTGAAAGTTGTTGTGACACACCGAGGAACCATCCTTTCGCCAACTCGACGGCATACAAAAACCCTGCGTGATGAACCGAAGATTTAAATTTTTTCAATTTTGATTCATCAGTCCGTAAGACCTTCTTCCAGTCTTCAGTAGTCCACTGGCGGTGCTTCATGGCCCAGGCAAGCTTTTTTTTCTTATTTTGCCATCTTAGCAATGACTTTCTTACTGCCACTCGACCTGTCAAACTTGCAGCTCGAGGTCTTCTCTTCACAGTTGAACCTGAGACTTGCTTACTTCGACCAGTGTTAAGCTGTACTTGAAGCTGTTGTCCTGTGAGCCGCCTATCACGCAAGCTGTTTACTCTCAGAAACTTGTCTTCTGATTCTGTTCTAGCTTTTGGGTTTGCCAGACCTCTTGCTGTCAGTGTTTCCTCAAGATTCCAAGTGCCTCCAGATTCCAAGTACTCACTGACACCTTGGCTTTCTTTGCAATTTCTCTAAAGTAAAGAGCTACACTTTTAAACGTTATAATGGTCTTCCTTTGTTAATTGCCTTTGTCTTGCCATTATGAAAGCAATATACTACTTCCTGCAGTACAGTACTGTCCAAATAATGCTTAAGAGGGTGTAGTAACACAGTCTGTCCCAACACTGCTTTTATACAGACAGAGGATTTGTAAGTAATCAACAAAAGTTGGGACACCTGTAGGAATTGGTAGCATCAACTTTCAACTTTCAATATATATATATATATATATATACACACACACACACACACACACACACACACATATATATATACACATACATACATACTCACACACACACACACACACCTTATGAAAATAAGATAAATATAAAGGCTGATGGGGGAATATAAGAGTGCTTTAAATTACATTATAGACAGAAAGCCTAACTCGGCTCCATCGTTCATTGAGTTGGATGCCAAATTCATCACAAAAATCTTATTTGATCAGATAATTCTCTACAGACTTTCAGCTTGCTTATAGGGAAGGGTATTCAACATGTACTGCACTGTTAGGACCCTTGGATGTATTTGGCTAAGGGGACAGAAGAGTCTAACATTGCACATCAACCCTGGGGTATAAAGGGAGTGAGCTTAATAGTTGTAACACAGGTCAAACTATGTGTTGAGATCGATATAAACCCATGAGAAGTTTACCTGTTCCCTGAACCCTGTGATATTGAACCAAATTAAAGCAAAACAAAAATAGCCACATATAGCCAAAAGGGAGAACTCTAACATGGAAAAAATATTCAGACAGAGGCAAAATATTTTTAACTATTAGTAACTATTAGTACAGGCAAGAAGTGACAAAACACTGTGCACAAAACCTACGGACACACCCCTTTATGTAGAGTCGTGGCAAAACATATTGGTACCTGTGCACTTTTTTAAATAATGCAGTGTTTCTTCCAGAAAACTGGTCAATTTTGGTAACCATATACGTATGTTTTTGGTTTTCAGTTCAACAAAACCAAGAAATCTGAATAATTTACTAAATTTTAGATTATTTCCACAAATAAATCCTAAAATGGCCAGGACAATGTTATTGGAACCTTCTCTAAGTAGACAGAAATAATTATAAGTCAAGCATTCTACTTTACTTTGGAATTGAACTCACCTGTGGTGAAACCCTGAGGTGCCTATAATATAAAACCAGTTTGAATAGTGAAAAGCAGTATTTCTCCTGTTTTGCGGCACTGTGTGAACCGCAAGGAGAATGGAGAAAACAAGAAAACTGTCTGAGTAGGTCAGACACAAGATTATAGCCAAGCATAGACAATATCAAAGCTACAAGTCCATCTCCAGAGACCTTGATGTTCCCGTTTCAAAGTAATGTTTTCAAGAAGTTTAAGGCCTATGCAACTGTTGCCAGCCGTCCCTGGACGTGGCCGCAAGAGAAATCAAGATGGAAAATTGCAGCAAAGGATTGTTTGACTGGTGGAGAAAGCACCTTGATCAACTGCCCCACAGATTCAAGCTGACCTTCAGACACAAGGTACAACAATTTTAACTTGCACCATCCGTCCCTAACTCAATGAAAGGGGGTTATACGGAGACCCAGGAGGACCCCACTGTTGAGAGACATAACAAAGCTTGACTGCAATTTGCCAAAACATGAACATGCCAAAATCCTTAAGAATTTCCTGTGGACAGACAAGATGAAAAATTTTATATTTTTGTTGAAGAAAACCATCTATATGCATATAGAAAAAATTAAGCCTTCAAAGAAAATAAACCTTCCCTACATTCAAACATGTTGGAGGTTCAGAAATGTTTTGAGGTTGCTTTGCTGCCTCTGGTGCTGGGTGCCTTGAACATGTAAATGGCATCATTAAATCAAAAGAATACCAAGGCATTTTGGAGCGCATTGTCAGACCCAGTGTCAGAAGGCTCTGTCGAAGGTCATGGTTCTTCCAGCAGAACAATGACCCCAAACACACTTCAAAAAGCAACCAGGAATGGTTGAAAGACCAAATGCGTCAAGAGTCAAGATCTATATCCCATTGAAAACTTGCAGAGAGATCTGAAAACAGCAGTTGGGAGAAGGTACGCATAAGAGGAGTGCCAGTACAGTGGTGCAGAAAGCTCATTGATTGCTATAGGAAGCACTTGATTTCAGTCATTTTGACCAAAGGCCGTGCTGCCAAATATATCAAATATTAAATATAAGTCTAGGGTGTCAATTTTTCAATGTCATTTCTGTTTATTTTTTTATTTAAAGGGATATATTCAATACGTTTTGAGTCAACTTCAACTTCTTTTTAGGGAAAATTGTGAGTTACTTGAAAAAAGTACCAATATTTTTGGGCAAGACTGTACAGGGCCATAACGTGAACTGACACACATTCAAATAAATTAAATCGTGCAATTGTTTGTATTAATTACGCAACTTATGTTAGTAAATACATGCATGTTTGCCAGTGTAAATTGTGCCAGTTAAATTGAATTTTACGTAATACAGACTCATGTCAGGTTTACTAAAGCCACGCATGTTGAATCTATATAACCGAGTTGAGTAAATCGCGAAATCATCCTTTTACTTACACAAAGATCGTCCTTCTAAGCGTTCCATACGGTTTTGCACAAACTCATTCTTGCAGATTTGCACCTGGTCGTTGTAAAATGAGACTGGAGTATCGTGGCAGCAACTAACCAACATTTAAGTCCTTTTTTTATTATTAATTAATTATTAACGTGCGCCATATGATAGATAATGTCCAAGCACGCACCATTGAGAATGGCTAGTTACCTTAATTAAATCAATTTTAATTAAGCTTATCCATTTGGCTTGACCGTTTTGGTCTGGAACCTGGCAACGTTTGGATACATTTTGCCTTGTTATTTACAGTTAACAGTTCATGTGTGATGTTATCAGATTTTTGTATTTGAGGAGCAAATTACGTTAAAAACGATCGAAGTACAAACTAGGCAGTCACGTTAAATGGGTTTTGGTCAGTCAAAGCGTTTTTTCTGCAAGTATTTTCAGTGTTATTCACACCTCCAATCCAGGAGGCGGTGTTTTGTTCACTAACTCTGCGTGTAGGTCTCCACGCTCCGCTTGCACTGGCCGCGCTCCTCTGTTGTTCATAACTTGTTTGTGCACTCTTACAATACATTTTATTTTGTTGAGTAGAACAATGGGTTATTCACTTGTTTGAAAATAAATATGTATATCATAAATTAGGCCACTTAATTTAAATACAACAAACAATGTTCATAAAGTTTGAGCATTTCTTGTAGGTCAGGGGTGAACACGTCTGCTGTTTTTTTTTGTTCCAACAGAGCACTCACTTGTTTATTGAACCCTAATCAGAATTATCACTTGAGAATAAATAAGAGAAAAATAACGAGAAATTTGTAAGTAATCACTTTTTTTTCGCCACCAAATTTAAATCTGTATACATTTTTGTGGACGTGTTTATGTGATGCTAGTCAGTAGGTTGAATAGCTAGCTACTTTTTTTTTTTTTTACAAGCACCTTCGAGCCAAAGCAATGATTTTACTATTTTGATACCGTTTTCAGAGGCAGTTTCCAACAACACCAGAACTGAGTTGAATATTACAACAGCTTGCTCCTGTGGCTCTTAAATAGGGTAAGTGTTCTTGAAGTTTGAGAAAGGAGGTGTATTTAAATAGTTTGTGGGTAATTAAGATTAAACATTTGTACATCTGGCATTTACTATCGGTATGTTGTTCCGCACAGTATATTAAGCAAATAAACTTGAATTAAAAAAATAATAATAATTACCCTTAAGAGTAGAATAAAACATCTTAATATACTATAGTTAAAGTATATTACAATGCAATGTTGCTCAATATTTAAAGATGTTTCTTTTTTTCTTTATTCCAGTGACATGAATGTGGTGGTGAAAAGATTGTGCAGTATCACTGTCTTCAAGGTCCCAGTTACTACAAGTTAGATCATGGCCATTATGGTCGCATTCGTCCCTATTCATGCACATATTCAAATTGCCCATGCACTTTCAAAACATAGAATGCTCTACGAAGTCACTTATGCAGATCACAGGCCAAACAAACATCTCAAAAATATGTAGAATTGGTAACATTCAGCGGCCATCTGTGTTCACGCCGTGATATTGCCTCAATGCAGGAGTATTTTGTTCATGTTAACAACCATCTTAGGAGTCATGAAACAGTCAGCTGTTCTTTTCAAACAAACATTTATGGCACGTTCAAGTCTCACAAGCATAGGAAACCATCCAAATACACTCAAAGATTTTAAAGTTGGCATAGTGAAAACTAGTGGTTCTCAAAATTCAATAGGCAACTCTCTTGAGAATACATGTTCAACTGGAGAAACGGACGTTAAAATTGATCCTGATTCTGATAATGGTAGTGAAACGGGCACAGCAGCAGAGGATTTGCCAAATCTGATAGAGCTGAAATTTGCCTCTTTTCTGTTGAAACTGGAAAACTATTTCCATGTGCCAAGAACTGCCACTGATGAGCTGCTTGAAGAATTACACTATTTGATAAGCTCTGCATCTGTGCCAATAACAAACAGCATCATTCTAGATACCTTTAATAACTACAACCTCCAAGTTGACCAGCTGATCATTAAGGAGCTAGCCAATGGTTTTGTGCATCTAACCCTTTGTTAAAAGCTTCTGCTTTCAAACGCAAACAGTACTAGCACAGTACAAACAGAGAGCATTTCAAAGTGGTTGATCCTGTTGAATACATACTTGAGGCTCAGGCAAACCGAACCTTTCAGTATGTTCTCATACTAAAGTCTTTACAACAGCTCCTTAGTCGGAATGATGTACTTGATAGAGTTAATGAAAATCATACAGCCCAACATCTAGTGATTGAAAAATAGCAGTACAGATCTATTCAGGATGGTCAGCACTTCAAAAGCAATGAGTTTCTGTCAGGGGAGGAATTTAGAATCTCTGTGTGCTTGTATGTAGACGACTTTTGCAATCCCTTAGGAACCTCACGAAAGTAACACAAACTCTGTGCCTTTTACTGTATTTTGGGTAATTTCCCATCAGGTTGTCAGTCACTGTCCTCAATTTATCTTGCATTGTTATGTAAAAGGAATGATGTAAACACTTATGGTTATAGAAAAGTATTGGAGCCTCTTTTGCAAGCCCTTGTAACTTTGGAGCAGCAGGGGGTGTTCATCCACCAACTAGGTAAATTTATCAAGCGCTGCGTTCAGAAATTCAGTCGAAGGAAGGGAAAGTGGGTGAATTTAGTCTCAGAACTAAAGAGCTTCACCAAGTGCATGTAACATCTGCTCAAGAAAAAGGGCTAAGCTGCTATAGGCATGTGCTTTAACTGACAGCCTTGCCCACTTTAATGTTACAACAGGCTATCCCCCTGATGTTGCCTAGATCTCTTTGAGGGCATAGTACCAGTAGAGCTTGCAGAATGCTTTGGATTGCTTACATCAAACAAATTCTTCACTCTTGAAGGCCTCAATGAGCTCACCTGGACATTTCCATACAAGTGGGGTGATAAGACTAATCGCCCTCATTTGGTGCCACGTACCTTCCTAAATAAAAAAAACAATAGGTGGCAAAGTACACGAGAATTGGTGTTTATTAATATTAATTCCATTTATAGTTGGGCAATTGATACCTGCAGAAGAACCAGCGTGGCAAGTGATTTTGGACTTGAAAGATGTTGTGGAGCTGGTTGTTGCCCCTGTTCATAATGATGAGTCAGTTGCATACTTGGAATGTAAAATCTCAGAGCACTGACAAAGATGTCAAGAACTTTTCCCAGATAGAACACTGCTACCAAAACATCACTTTTTGGAGCATTATCCAGAAATAATTAGTCTCTTTGGTCCCCTGGTTTTGTTGTGGACATTGCGGTTTGAGGCCAAACAGTTTTTTTAAGCAAGTGGTTCAGCACACAAATTGTTTTAAAAACATAACGCTGTCCTTGGCAAATAAACATCAGCTGATGGATAGCCATTATATGCATTCACTGAGCTGTGAAAAATCCTCCTTGGAGGTTGCACATGTCTCAACAATCTGTTGATGTCATGAAGTCAGAAGTACCCTGATGTCACTGTAGTTAACCCAAAACCCAAAGTGCCTCTAGGAGTGGCATAAACTACAGAAGCGGCATGATAATAGTGCATGGATCGCTTGGTGGACTGCCTGAATTTGCTGAGATAGTTCAGATCTGTATTTTGAAAGATACATTGATTTTCATAGCGCAAAAACTATGTTCATGGTATAGGGAGCACTACTGAGCCTTTGAATTAGATCCATCTTCAAGGGAAGTTTCCCTGATTGAGCTCAGTGAACTGCGGGTTGGAACCCTTCGGATGGTGACCATGAAATGATACATACATCTGGCAGGTAATATGAGGGTAACAAGTCAAAACTCCACCCCCCTCGGGCCTTGTGCTGAGCACCTAAAGGGATACCCCACTTAACATTATTTATTTTCCATTCATACTTCCTTAGATCCCTTCTTTCTTTTCCTTAAACTTACACCCAACCTTTCTTAATTTTCTTTTCTTTCTTTATTTCTCTGAAAAGTGAGATCTCGAAAGTGTGCATTTGTGCTTGCACTTGGCTCTCATGTATGTTTCATTTTTACAACACTTTCTCTTTACCCGGTATCATGGTAAAGACTGTATATGGGACTATAGTCAGTGGTGTCATCATCTAGAGCAGTGTTCCCCAATTGTGGTCCCGGAGGTCCGAGATGCTTATGGTTTTCATTTCACCTCAGCTCTTATATTCTTATATTTTCTCTCTCTCTTAGAATAACAATTAGACATGAGTGCACAAGTGAAGCTTTGGATCATCCTGGGAGAAAATTATGCCTCAAGATTAACTTTGCCCTCTATACCTGAGACTGTAGATGATCTTAAATTTGAAATTCAAAGACAATTGTGGCTGTCAGGGGACTTAAGACTGCAGTTCAGGGACATCGAGTTTGATAATGAGTTTATGAACTTGACCTCAACAAGAGAAATCCTAGACAAACGAACAATCAAAGTGATTTATTCACCATGTACCCTTGCGATGACCAGCCCTCTTCAATCTACACTGCTTCATGGCTTGGACGAGTCCTCCTCCCTTTCATCGTTGGACACAGACATACAATCATCCCCCGAGTCAACATCGTCCCTCAGATCTCAAGCATGGCCAGACCGCTTTCCTATATCTCAATTCACCTATGAGGTAGAGATTCAACTAGAAAGGGCTAACCATGCATTCCAAACCAATGGCACTCTCTTGAGCCCCAATTCGAAACTGAAGTCTAATATTCAGAACAAGGCCACAGCTGAATCTAGTCACAAAACTAGAGACAAAACTTCTGGGCATTACTCTTGATTGTAAATCACCATGGTCAAAGCATTTTGATAATATTGTTGTAAAGATGGGAAGTGGTCTGGCTGTTGAAGCAACCCCCAGGATAAAGGATGTGTTGTTAATCACAGGATCGGCTCAGCACAAACAAGCTTCAAACTCACCCTCCATGCTTTCTCCAGACTAAAAACCTTTTATCCTATAGCTGATCAGCCATTGCTACCAGCTGTGCCAATTATTCAGCTGGTGGCAAGGGGGGATATTAGACTGAAAAGTCTGTGCTGTATATTGGATTTGTGTTTAGTTTAAAAAGGATGTGGTTTTGTTTTGTATTTATTTACACACACATTTAAATTAGATGTGTAGGTAGAAGCAAAGCGCTGTGACACACAAAGCTTTTGACCTTTTTTTAAAAACAGTTTTTGCTGTTAACATGGCTCTAGTGCCATAGTTTTTGAGGAATAACTTGCAATAACAGATAACTTCCTCCTCACAGTAACAGCACACTTTGCCTCGCTGGCAGGCCAAGAATGCCTTTGTTCCCCTTTGCTCCCGCCGCTTTCCGGGTTTCGGCACCATGCCGTGTCCGAGAGCGGCCGGGGTCAGGGACACAGAGGGAGGGTATGCCTTTAATTTGGCATAGTAGCAGCCAAGTACCATACAAAGACAAAAACTCAACAAAAAAGGAAAAACGAAACACCTTTAAACAAAAACCCCAGCCAGTACAGACGTACACAGTACAAAGCAGGATGTTTTTTTCTTTTGAATTAATGTGCTAAATGATCTATATATTCTTTCATTAGAATATTATGACCAGTTACATTGAGAAATCCTTGGTATCTGGTTTAGTCTCAACAGCACTGGAAATTTGGAGAAATCCTAAAAATATTTCTTAGGACAGTGTCTTGCTTCTCAAAGTTAGAGAGTTCTGCTCTGACATGTAATAGTGTGTGCATAACTTACAGAACATTAGGGTCAACCAGAAACTTAAGCGAATTCAACGTGTTATAGTTTAATAACTAACGAACCCTTACTCCTTCATCCTTCTGGTGTGGCTCTCTGCCATCTCCTTGGTGAAGGTAACACCTCTGCCGATTTGTCTCAGAAGCTGAAACAGGCTTAGAGCAGTGTGAAAACACTCTATGTATAAGACAAAACACGCACCACATGCAGATGGAACAAGCACAGAAAAGCAACGTTGAGGGCTGATTTTACTTCCGTCACATAGCACCGCGAGTGCCCTGGAGACCACACTAATTCTTAGGTTATAGGTGTGAATGAAACAACAGGAATATTTCAATTTGCGAGACAGAATGAGCACTAGGGAAAATAACGCTTTCTAGTGTAAAGATTAAGTATATATTTATATATAAAACCAAATTACATTTTTAAGTTGCAGTATGGTAACCATTAGCGACTACTTCATTTGACATTTCAGGTTTACTGCAATAATTACATTTTGGAGAGAAATAAAACCATCAGTGGTCTAAATTAAGAAATAACAAATTAATCTGTGCCTAAACCCTCTCGTGTTTTATTGCTGTAATTAACAACATTATGTCAATGTACATACACACAGTTAAAATAGTGACTTTTGATTCTTACGTCAAATATCTGCCACTTTCCTTACCGAGGTCTTTAAACTGTATCTTGGAGACGGTGGTAGTGTGGCTATTACACAATTTGGTTCTTTTTCAGTCCCATTATGCAGAAATAGTTTGCAATAGAATGCGGTGATGTCAGAGGCATGCAGCATTATAGTTCACTCAGCTAATACTGTATTATCCACGTGATTATCAAGATTTACAGTGGGGAGAAGTATTTGACACACTGCCAATTTTGCACGTTTTCCCACTTACAAAGCATGTAGAGGTCTGTAATTTTTATCATACAAACACTTCAACTGTGAGAGACGGAATCTAAAACAAAAATCCAGAAAATCACATTGTATGATCACAGACCTGTTTGTTTTTCTTTAAGAAGCCCTCCTGTTCTCCACTCATTACCTGTATTAACTGCACCTGTTTGAACTTGTTACCTGTAT
>JAOYSI010000011.1:787788-806393 GCA_025775065.1 Hiodon alosoides
CTTAAAATCACAGGCCTAGGCTCCTCAGTGCAGATCTGTTTCCCTTCCCTTTACTTAAAATCACAGGCCTAGGCTCCTCAGTGTGTACTTGAGTGAACGCAGAGGCTTCTGGGACAGGGTTCTTTTCTGGCCAGAGTCCCGAGTTTGTTTCTCCCTTATCATCAGAGGAAAAAACTTTGTAAAGGAAACGGAAACTGCAAAACGAATACCGCTCTCCGTCTGAGATGCGGTAAAATCGGCGATGACGGCACGACCTAAACACTCAGACAGTCCCGAAAGAGTCCGTGCATTCCTTTTTCAGAAATAAAACTTGAGCAGTTCATAAACAGTTTATGCAACGCCTCGCCCGTGCACATTAAAACCGCACCGACTGGCTGAAAATGGAAGTGTTTCGAAAACTAAGTGCTCAAGATGAGCGACGGAGCCCTTTCAGGCCGGACGTCTCGTTATCGGAGGAGGGGAGGGGGAGGGTTAGGGTTTCATTTCCATCGGGGCTTTGGGATCACCTTGGCCAAATCCAATGGAGAAATTGAAGCAACAGCGCGGGCACTGGGGGGGTAGTTATTTTCATTGCTTTTTTGCCCCCCAGTTCCAACCAGAGCCACAAAGCTCTATTCATTGTTATTACTCCCAAATCCATTGCTGCTCCCATTGGCCCGGAGCGGAACCCAATAAGTAATAACCGGACAGAGTTCCGTAAAGCCCAGAATAGACTGTATAATAAAAATATGAATAAAATACAGTGCATTGTGTGATAAGATCATGCATTGCATTCTGCTCTATCTGATTCCTGTTTATTGGTACTTGCTGTTTTATAATGCAGCATATTTTTCCTATGAATACAGGAGTCATTGCATTAGACTATCTGATTCATATTTATTGGTTCCTGCTGTTTTTATATTGGTATTGTGCGGTAGAATGCATAAACACAACAGAGACAGCTTGAAGACAGAACGAATTTGTGTCCCACGGATGTTTTCTCTCTCTCTCAACAAGGTAAAACTGCATCGGGTCTCTATTTAGTTGAAGAGGGAACCTAAATAGGTACGCGGGACATCAGTGGATCACAGTTAGAGTCTGGTATTTAGAAGGCCGTAGCAGAACAACAAACAGCGCTGTCCCGGAGCTTAAACCCCCACGGGCTCAGCTGACCCAGATTTCCATGCTAACCTGTCTGAGTGACGATGGCCACAGAGCCATGGGAAATGTGTATTCAGCAGACCTCAAACGGACATTTGTTTTCATGGGCTCCGTCAACTTCAGGGCAAACATTTTCTTTATCGCCTAGATAAAGGCAGTGGCTTTAAGGCTGGACCCTGGACCCAAGGATTATTGGATCACATCCCTGCCAGGGCGTTGCTGTTGTACCCTTGAGCTAGGTAACTCAATTGCTGCAGTAAAAGAAAGAAAGAAAGAAAGAAAACTGCCGTATGAATGAGTCACACATTTCACTTTGCCCTGGATAAGAAACTGAACAACATCAGGCACAATGATGCGGGTCGGCGTGGTTCTGTTTCAGGTCGGCGAATCAGCTTTCTCTTCATGTGACAGTCCTGCTGTAACAGAAAGCCCTGTGTATGCCTGTGACCCGAGATTTTACAGAGAGAAGGGAAAGTTAATCATTGAAAGCAAATGTCTAATTTTCAGTCAGACGTTAAACACTGCTGCCATTCTCTCACAAGGCCGGCGCAAGGTCGTTTGTGCGCCTCTAACAGACAGTCTCGCTGTACTTTGACCCGTTCGGTGGCCTACTTTTGGTCCGCGAGGACAAGCCGCCGTACCCGTCTCACATGGTCCACATGATGAGAGGAAAAAGTGCAGCTGGTCGTGCCAAACGGGTTTTGTTTGCGTTTTTGTGGAATAAATATTGGCCTAACGACTTTTATTATGCTCACCGAAACTGTTATACTCAAAGTAACTGTACCTGTTGCACTCGATGTAACTGTAACTGTAATACTCGATGTAACTGTAACTGTAATACTCGATGTAACTGTAACTGTTGTGCTCAAAGGCAGTGGAGTAACCCAGGCAACCTTCTCAGGTCACGGGTAATTCGACAACCTTTAACGTTTAGACCTTTCAAGAGTAATTACAAGACTGAAAATGTGTTTTATAAAATTATATTATTAACAAGGTTTTTTTTTTTTTTTTTTTTAACTCTCCTTAAGGAAAACAAAACAGGGGCTATTTGAACAACAAACGATAAAAAACAATTTCCCAATACACATGTTCCCCTGTTTATCTGTGCTGTACAACAGTGCGTATATCCAGCTGTCTTACAGTTTTCTTTACACTTCAGGTGTGGTCCGTCTCGCGGTGAGTGTCCCGAGGTAGTAGTCAGTGCTGATAGAAAGCCCTGTGCAGTTAAGTGAGGACTATGTGAGAACAGGTTCTCTCACTGGCCCTGCCTCCTGTGAGTGTGTGTCTGTGTTTGTATTTTACGTGCCTTTGAGGTGTTTGGGTTTATCAGCCTGTGAGGACACTGTTATGTGTACGTCTGTTTCTATGGGAATGCGTGCGCAGCGTGTTAAGGCTTTTGTATACATGAGTGCTGTGCAGGTGCATGCAATGTGTGTCCATGTTGAGTAGGTGTGGTTTTCGTGTTTCAGTCCAAGAGAGAATCATGTGTGTATATAAGAGTGCATACCTAAACGTGCGTGAGGGGAATGCTAAGTTGGGTGCTCATACCCCTGTGTGTGCTTGTGTGTGTGCGTGTGTACGATGATGTGTGTTTGTGTGCGTGTGTACGATGATTTTTGTTTGCGTGCGTGTGTGTGCGATGATTTGTGTGCGTGTGTGTACGATGATTTGTGTGTATGTGTGCGTGCGTGCGTGCGTGCGTGCGTGTACGTACGTGTGTGCGTGCGTGTGTGTGTGTGTGTACGTGCGTGCCTGTTTGCGTTTGCGTGTGCGTACGTGCGTGCCTGTTTGCATGTGCGTGCGTGCGCAGGGCACCGAGGGCCACAGATGGAGACTTACTCGCCACTCTGCCAGCGGGACACAGAGGCTGCTCAGACTGGGGGAGATCGCCAGGCCCAAGCAATGAATGACCCGCCTTAACGCGCGGATAAAGGCCATCTGTGAGCCCCGCTCCATCGCCTGGGCCGAACGGTAAGGCCATCGCCGCGCCAACGTGACGGGATTAAAGGGGGTCATTGATGTCTGTGCAGGGGAGCTCCAACCAGTACAGGAGTGGGGCGGAGTGCAAGTGCAGAAAAGTCTGGGGAGAGGCGAGAGGAAGTGTCAGTCATCAGCTATGGACACCGCTGTTGGTGCTGCCCGGTCATCGTGAACTCTGTCCCTGGTTCAAATGAGGCAAACGAGGAGAAAATGGAACAGTGGGAATAAAAAGATTGATTAAAAAGTCACAGACCTGGTTCAGAAATCTGCCACACTGAGGTTCAGGAGAGAGACTGATCATGGGAATATGGAAGCCAGAACTCCATACCCGATCACAGTGGTAAAGGGCCGCACTGGTCCTTTTGATCGCAGGGCGTGTGCACATGTGCACATGTGCACAATGAGACAATGAAGTGATGCCTTCTTCACTAGAGTGACAACAGAGCTCAATGCAATGGTGTGTTTGTGTGTGCACCACAGCAGGCTGTATGGTTCATTTTAAGTGTATCAAAGCCACATTAAAACATTGACACCCGGTGACGCACGCACAAACACACACAAACGCACAGAAAGGTATCAGGGAGAACATCGTGTCCTAGGGCAGCCTACAGAACCCGCTCTGCCTATAATTTAAGAGCTGTTTATTCCCCTCATGGCGAGCTGTGCTGGAGAGTGCGCAGAGGCCCGGGAGCCTGACGTGCAGAGCGAGCCTAACCTCACTTACCAATATCCTGTGGCTGCTGCTGCTGCTGCTGCTGCTGCTGCTGTTGCTGCAGGCTAAGTCGAGCACCGAGATAGAGCACTGAAGAACACAAACATTCATTTCCTCTCCGCCCAGGGAGATGGTATCAACGACACCTTTGTTTGAAAAACCAGAAATACGAAAAAGCTGTCCTGAGCCTCACCGTGACCAACATTTTTTGGTCGAAAAAGATCCCCCAACAGCCTCCCAGGTGTGCACTTTTCCGCAGAATCAAACCTCAAACACCTCGCTTGCGGGGTGGCGTGGTGCACATTTCTCTCTGCATAACATTGTTTACTGCAGCGTGACGTCTTGATATAGAACCTCTGCAAAACAAGCATGTGACCTCCGCCTGTCCAGTCCGTCTCAGCGCCGCAACTTAGCTCAGCTAGCATATTTGCCCAGCATAAACATTTAGATGATTATATGTCATTGCTAATGAGCACATAAGGTATACACGCTATGGTCAATATTCTCTTTTACAAACTGTAAACGTTTGCTCGGTTGTAAAACAGGAGTTGAGCCGGGCTATTTGTGTGTGAGGGTGCATTAGTTAGGCAAATTCTTAGATGGTGAGATATACTCCACGCATAAACTTGCTGGGCTTGTAGCGTGCACCAGCACCTTACACCCTAAACACCATTGGACACTTCGATGCGCTGCTCTCATCACTCAAACCCCGCTCCGCCTTCTGCGGCAGCACCCGAGGGTCGTCACTCGGGACTGGATCTCCGGCCGGCGAGGAGACGCGTCATCCTCAAACTGATGCAACAGAAGGAAAGCGGCTCGGCGTGCGAGCACATTCAGTTTGTCTGCTGCCCCGGAGTGACGCGGGGTCTAGGGCAGGCAGGGGCGGAGCCACTGAGGCTTGGCACCAGCGGACGTCAGACGGGGCAGTGTCACTAGCCGTCCCGTGGTGAGAGGGCCTCCCCTGAAGTTCACACAAAAGCAGACAGGGCAGAACCCCAAGGTGTGTGCACCACAAAGGAGCTTGTCGATTTATCTGGAGATCTACCCCTCCCCCGCTTCACACACATGAATCAGGCCCTCAGGTCCCAATTGTTCAGTGCTGGGACATTTCTGCTTGGAACCAAAAGAAATGTTTCCTTATCACAGAGCCCTCTGCTGACAAACCATAAAGCATTGCGCGCGGGCCACTCCTGTCCCAATCAAAGGCTACAGATTTATTGTCTACCTGTATATAGCTTTACAGCTCTGAGTCAATAAACGGAGGAACGGAAGACCAGACTTTGACCCGTGTGTGAGATTTACACACCCGTCGTGTCTGAGCTACAGAACCGCCATGTGGGAGGCACGCGGCTCGGAATTGAGCCTCCCCCAACACCGCACTCCAGTTCTCCCTTGGTACGGAGACTCACATCTGGCGCGTGCGACGCTTAATTCGGTCTCACTCACCCCCCCAATCCACCCCAAACGTCTGGGCTCCGATCTCCTCCCCAGACAGGAAGTCTGCACCCCAGAAGCTGTGAGTCAGAGATCAGGAGGAAAAAGGTGTATTTTACTCCTTTCAGCACAGCAAAGGCCCGGGGCTCGCAGATTTCCCTCCCACCGATGGCAGCCCTAGCTGAGCAGGCAGAAGGCCAAAGCCACAAGCAGCAACTCACTGTAAAAGGCAACGTAACTTCTGTCCTTTCGAGGGAGAAAGCAGTGCCACCTACTATCTTCTCGCTCATGGCTGAAGCAGCGATGTCTAGAGACAGGGGCACCACTGTGATGTTGTGAGAATGTTTTCGTTGCTGTGACTATTTCACAGATTCAATTTCAACGTTCGACATGGACAGAATGTAACCTTGTGTGTGGAAGACATGAAACAAAGAGACTGGGATTTAAATAAGCTAGTGGGATATTTCTCTGCAAGGACTTGCTCTCACTAGCCCGGAAGCAGGGTGTCAATGAGATACAGGTGAGAGTATTCATTCCCCTTAGGATGTCATGATTTTGGAATTTGGGATGTAAAATTTGGGGTTCCTACAGGACCTGTCCCGACTTAGGCTAGGGTGTCTATTTCAGCCGAAAGTGAGTTCCTGCATATTCGTGTTTGCACAGTCTGTCTTCAGAGCAGATGGCCCAACATGACCTAGCACACGGTTCAGTCAGGCTCACAGCGAGGCCTTCGTCAGCGACAGCCTCCGCGCGGTTCAGTCAGGCTCACAGCGAGGCCTTCGTCAGCGACAGCCTCCGCTCAGACGCCGCGTGGTTCAGTCAGGCTAACTGTGAGGCCGACTGTTGTTTACCGTACATCAACACAAATGGATATATTTATTTAGAGCCGGAGCATACATCTGCATCACGAGGCCTTTTTTAAACAGACAGCCAAGTTACGTCAGGCATTCAGACGGACGTTGGTGAGAGGACCGACTGCTGTAAAGATGACGATCAGGAGTACACTATCCAGAGCGACATACAAAAGTGCTGTAGTTTCAGGGTTCTCAAGTGCAATACAAAACTGAGCTATCTTGCTCTATTGACAATGACTGAGAGCAGGTAAAATACTAATGCTGCAAAGAGATAACATATCAATAAACATGCTTAACCAACAAAATTCACCCGTCATATTCTATACCTGAGCATAAAAATAAGTAGACAACAAGAGTATTCCAAGCATAAATACATGTAACAGTACTCTAAACAGCACCTCATAACATCACTCCACCCTTGGCCAGAGACGAGGTGTTGGGCCAGAACCGACCGCCGCAGAGTCACAGAGTCAGAGTCGGATTCAGCGGTGGCGGAAAACTTCACCGTGGATTCAACCCCACCAGCAGCCTTGGTGACCGTCACCCATGCGAGTAAATACAGGTCTCAAACGCACAGCGTAATTGTTTATACCAGGCCAGAGGATGAGGTAAAGGACACCGTGAGCCAATGGTAACGGCAGAAGGCCTCACTCCAGTCCAACATTCCTAGTATGGCCAGCATTGACTTCTGCCTCATCCTCCACGGTGAAAGTCGGCCCGCACCGTGCTTGTTACAGCCTCAGGAAACACAGACGGAGCTGGGACCCTGCAGCATTGTCTCATAAAGTTAAACTGACTCCGAGACACACCACGAACAGGCAACTGCTACAAGTTAGGCCTCTGGAAGCTGGAAGCCCAAAAAACAAACAGGAAAATAATGGTGGAAATGGGTGGTGGTGGGGGGGGGGGGCGGTGTATTTCCTGCCTGTCCGTAATCAGAACTCGAGACTATTTCCTGCCATTGTGGAAGCCCAGAGCCATTAGCCAACAAACACCTCACCCACACACACACAGGTATACAAAGCTCCCTTGGAGAGGCCTTCAGTTCTCCCTGATAAACACTTCATTATGAAATTCTCACCGTACTGTAAATATTTACCAAGTTCAATCGCCTCTCGCTATCTGGACGTGAACGCACCACACAAGCCTTTCTTTTTCTTAATGACTTTCCTGGTCCTGCCGACGTCACGGAGCAGACGCGGGAAACAATGGATTGTCTCTGAAAAAGCGCACGATGGAACAGAACGCCAGGCTTTCTTTTACAAACTCCCCGACCCCGCCCACCTGCCCCGCCTCCCCGACTAGGGCACCGTCTGAGCAGGCAGGCCTTCCAGTACGGAGGACCTTTACTGCAAAATCGTAGCGACGTTTTCCTTCAATATGTGGACCCTCCCCCATCAGCCAATGAATCCATATGCAGCCTGAGCAGTGCACTCTGGGAGAGTTGGAGCCTAAATGAAATCTTTTTACAGCCAGGGCTCTTTGATCTCTCACACCGTTTACAGGGAAACGACTCTTAGTGATAGCGCTGATTCGACTATCTACTCTACGGCCTTAATCTATAGCCCCTCTTTCAATCTGCCGCCTGTTACCATAACAGTTGACAGGGAACAAATGGCTTAAGGCGGCTCCCTGGCCAGGGGAGCGTGACTGTCCGCAAGAATCCAACTCTAACGCTCTGTCAGGGTTTTGGCCGAACCTCTTGATTTCATTGAACCGTAACTGTGCCGTATCCTCCACTTGTAAAATTGTGCAACTACCTGCAGTGTTCGCGTTTTTGTACTTTGCTCCGTTCGGGCCTCCTGTGTGTACAAACGCTCTCCGGGTCACCTGTGATACGGGGGCCTTCGCCAAACACTGCAGGGGGATACACTCCCTTCCCGCCAGCTTTGACTGTGTTTACACTCAGTATGTAAATCAGGTACTCACACACCACTGTAAGGCGGTGTTTGAAATGCATAACAGCCAGGATGGTTTGCCATTTAAACCACAAATGCCCCCCCCCCTTTTTTTTTGCCGCGCAACAACAAAAACTCTCCCAGAACCTAATGGTTGAGAAAAGCACTCGTTCGCAGAAAACCGAGGAATCAGACCATCAGGAATGACCTGTAGAGTCAATGTTGGAGAAAGACCCTCAAGCAGCCTGAAGGAAATACTAAGAAGGGGGGGCGGGTGAAAGCACATGGTCAGGTCAGATAGAGTCTCTGCGTCTCCCAACGCTCGTTGGCTCAACTTGCAGCCTATGAGCGGCACTGCATCCTGACCACAAGGAGCTCACAATGAGCGGCCGTCATAGAAACAGGCTTCAGGGGGGACAGAGCTTTTGAGGAGGCAGAGTGGGTGAAAGGAGAGCCAAGTTGGCCTTTCACGCTATTACTCTTCTCCCTGCAAGCACGGGTGGGGGGAGAGAGGTGGCTGGTCAATCATTCACAGCTCATTTTCATCGCTATAGAAACCGGAGCAAAATCGCAGTCAGGCTTCACTGCCCGTGAAAAAACACCCCAACTTTGTTTTTTTTTTCAAAATGATTTTATTGGGAGAACTACAAAAAATGTACAGTACAAAGTTAACAGTCTCACACTCAATTTGTAGTGAACTGACTCCCCGAAAATATTTATAATACAACTCACGTTGTCATTTTGTCCGTTTTTAGTTACATTCAAAAAGCTTTACTTCTGATAAAAGTAGTCAAAAAAGTATAGTGCGCATCCTGTGTACCTACTATGTACAAACAAATGTGTTCAATCACTTCCCCGTCCAGCAAGTTTGGAAGATTCAGACCATTATTTTATTCACAAACTAAGAAAGAAAAAAAATGTATGGGAAAACTTTTTTTATAAATGGGGAATTAAAAAAGGGTGACAACTGTAAAGACAGCTGTTCCAGAATTTAAGTCAAAAGTGGTAAAAACCTTGTAGAGTAATTCAAACCAAACACTACATTCAATTCAACTGGCGTAAAAAATATACATGTATGAAAATACTTTATTTGGTTAATCTTAAGGCATGAAAAATACACCCCTGTAGGCACTAGACAATAACACTGGGGCACAAGGGTTTGCTACATTCTCTAGCACGTGGCTGGACTCACAGTGTGACCGCGTGCAAAATACTTTTTTGGTTAATTTCATTTACTTGGGTTCTTTGTCACTGACGTCTGATCTTTTGAAAAAGCTTAAGGCTAGTGGATGTTTTGGACGGTCTGTATTCCACATCTTTTATACATTCTACAGAAATACCTAAAGGGATTCTCAAAAACATCTTCCACAGCATTGACACACGACCTCCACACAAACCGCAATCACGCAAACTTTAATAAACGTAAACAAGAAAACAAAAATTAATGAAATAAATATCACATACAATCTCTTAAATTAAGATTTTAACTCATTTACAATAAAATAACCAAGTGAAGTTACAAAAAAAAAAAACAATATATATTACTGTGAAAAGAACATACACTCCACTTTATGCAGATTAATAATGGCGATCATAATTTAAACATAAAAGAATATAGATCTATTGCTTCATCATACTCGATAAATACAGTATGGACACAAGAAAATTACCAATGTAGCCTATACTTTTCACAAGATAATAAATAAGTTAAATAGTTCATAGCAAGTTACGCACCGCTATGTAATCAACTCAAAACAGCTAAAAAAATATATTCAACCATCAGCAGTGATTTCCCATAACAAACCGAACTCTGAGTGCTTTTAACTAAGCAACAAACTGCACGAACCAAACAAACCACCGTGTGGCGCTGTGAAACAGATTTAAAGTTTTGGAATGGAAGTTTAAGCTTTCATAAACGCACAAACATTGAAAACGTTGTACTTATGTCAAGGCATATTCTTGGCAGGATGGAGGAATTTTCAAAACCGCTTAGTCTTTCTTCGTTTAAAACGTCTTGTCCACACTCTTTTCTCCTGAATGTGTAGTTTGCCTGGTAGACCTTGCCGTTAATTGCAGCTCAAAAGTTAAGTCACAGATGGAATGCCTTCTGTTGATACCTACTCTTAATATAGCTAACGATAAAGAAAAACTAATGCCGTGTCAAGGATAGGATTCTGTCTCCAGACAGCTTTAAACAAATCTTGCTTGTCTAATTTGATCGTCATTCTTTTTTTTTCTTTTTTACAAGTGAATGGGAAAATCAAGGGAACGATAGCTCTCACTATAGGAAGCGCAAGTCCTTCCAGTCCTCTATTGCAAAAAAATAATAAAAAGTAAAAAGATTGCAATAGAGAATTAGTCATCGGAGACCGACAGCCTGCTGAAGATTGGCAAACGTCTTCCAGCATCCAAACTTGGCGATTCAGAACCACTGAGACTACCGGAAGAGCTTAGGGACCCGCTCACATAGCTCTCCCGGTCTGAGAGGGAGTCGGGTGGACTCGGAGGGGAATCGAACACCGGCGACTCGGAAAGGCGACGTAGGGACTGCAAGTGACCCATGCCATAAGGAGGGGAAGGGGGACAGACGGCCTGAAGGCTTCCGTAGTAGGCACCGTTTGACTGATTGGCATAGCCGTTCTGTGTGTGAATGGCCAGAGGAGTAAGGAGGCTTTTCAGGTCCTGCCCCGGGAAAGAGAAGGCGCTGTTTACACATGACATCGAGCTGGGCGACAGGACGTCCTCGTAGAAGTTTGTTGAGCAGGAGTTGGAAGAAGGGGGCGGAGGGGTACGCGATGTGGGACTTTCAAGCAACGGGGATTCAAGTCCATGGTGAGTGGAAAAGCCAGAGAAACTCAGACTGTGGTGCAGCTTTGGCCTGTCCCTTTGATTATAAGCGGTGTGCTGATGCACCGCCTCTCTTTGACTGAAGCCGCACAGCTCCCTGGCCGATTTCGGCTCTCCCTGCATGTTAGCGTTACTAGGTGCTGGTCTGCGTTCGTCGGCGTTGTGGATAAAATGGCAACGAGGACCGTAGGGACAGAAGCCAATTGTATGGAAGGTGCGACAAGGCTCGGTTTTGTACTTGGGGTGGCGAGACAAACTCCGCAATTCGTGATAGCCATGGGCGAACTGGCATTTTTCTCCGTACTTGCACGCCCCGTTTTCCTCGAACGGCCTGCACAGCTCTGTCTTGTAACGAGTTGAGTTTATCTGAGATCCGGGCTTCTGCTGCAGGACTTGTAGCTGCTGACTGCGTTCCCCGTTCTCGCTGTAAGCGCGGTCGCGGAACTTGTTTTCCTTGTTCATAATAGCAGTAGAGGCGCTGCTGGTCGAACTCTCCTTGAGGTTGTTGTAGGAGCTGACTTGGTACTTGTCGCCGTTGGTCAAAGAGTCCACGCTGCTGGCCGAGTTCCTTCGGAAAAAGCCCGGCGTGTAAGAACAGTTGGTGGAGCTGGAAGTTACTGGCGCCCCCACCGCTTTCTTGTCCAGCATACTGTTAAGGTGGATTGCATTTATATTAAGGCTTTTCTCTTGCTGTTGAGAGAGAGGGAGAGAGGCAGTAGAAAGGAAAAGAAAAGTTAGACAAGTAACAGGTTGAAGAATAAATACCGAGGATGTTTACCATGAATTGAGGAACATTCTGGGTAAAACGTCATCTAACTAGAAAGACAGCATGGCAACGAGTAAGCTTGCTACCAATATTAACGAACGATTTGCGAATTGTCTTCTCAGATTAAAATGCGAAAGATTAGACGTTGCACAAATCAGTTAAAGAATTATTTGAAAATCCGATTACCTTGTACAGCATGTCGATCTCGTAGAAGGCGGACAAAATTGACATTTTTTTTCTTCTTACGGTTTCTGCCGCAGTTGCTCTCATAGAGGACCGACCAGGATCCTTGTGGGGCCAGGAGCAACTTTCTATTTAGCCACGTCTGATGTTTGGAAAAGCGCGACTGAGAAGGTTGATGCGTGCAATTTCTAATCCAACACTACATAAAGGAAAGTGTCTAGTTTTGTTTTAGTTGGAGGATCTCTTCCTGGAGAACCGCCGAGCCAGAGTGCTGCAAATCGCTAGTTCTCTCTGCACATGTATATAAATGCTCCGCAGCTGTGCACAGGGAGGAGCTTCGGAAATTGTGAGTTCTGCAGGCGACGCCCCCTGTTTCGAACGTCGCCGAAGCGCTGGCTGGCCGCCCTCCCACTTCATTACCCTAAATCCTTGACCGTGAGGGTCTCTACGAAATCGCTCAAACCGAAGTAAAACCCAGCCGATGAGCTTCGTAGATCAGCGCTCTTTTATACAGTTATTTATCCACAAGAACTTAACCAGCTACAGCCCTCGTTTTGATATATTAAATCCCCAGTTAAAACTGTTTTTACTCCGAGTAAACGCGTCAACTGATATAGGCACTCGGGTTTTAGTTAACCTCCGATTGCAAAAGTTTTAAGGTTCCGTTATCAATACTGGATAGACTATACTCATGAATTAACTTACACGTTTAGCAACCAGACCTTAGAGGACATTTTGTTCTTGTATGTTTACATGTGGCACTAAATTGTGATTAACGAAGTGTGTTGCGAGCTAACCTGCCATATAACAGTTAAAAACCACAATGCGTTTCGATATTACTAAGAGCCGAAGAAGTCATGACTAATTCACAAATAATGCACGTGACAGACGCACTCATTCAACCTCCAACACGAAAAAAAAAAAAACATTCATTTTAAACTCGCGGGAAAAAATCCTCGAATTAGCATTTTAAAACTCGTATCGGAGAGAGAATGAAAACAACTTTTCTAATATCATCAATGGGAAAGCTGTGGCACTACCTAGTGTTTGAGACAGTCGTCGTCCGCAAAATAACACGGAGACGTTCAATATACTATTGTAAAATTTAATAAAATGACTTGTTTGACATTATAGTTATTTATAGACGAGTTGTAATTACAAAAATGTCCGCGTATTCACACGTAGGGCTTCACATTCACACGTTTGGAACAGGCAGTTTTGTGGATTTTAGGCTGTTAATTTGCCTCCATTTTATAGGACAGCTGGTGTTTGAAAATTCACTCACTGAAGCTCTGATCTGAGAACGTGTGCTTTAGGAACGTGTATATAAAACCAAGTTCTCAAATGGGGGCCTACCACACAAGGCTTTTTCTACCTATTCCCTAAAATAGTGAGATGATGCCCGGATTCGTGTTCGTCGGGTTGAGGCGAGAGTTCGTTAAACATGTGAAGGGAAAAATCAAAAGTGTGCCTTGTCTAACGTTATTTTTTGAGGATCAGGGGTGAAACGACTTCAAAAAGTTATGCTAAATTGGTAGCATTTGTAATAATATTCACAGTAGAGATTTGAAAAGCATCGTTCGAAGTTTCTCGGGCTACCACTATTCCGGAAAGATTAACTTCTCCCAGCCTCGGTTCAGAGCCACGGAGATCTGTTGGAATGTGGAGCATCTTGCAGTTCAGTAATGCAACACTGCCCCCTGGTGTTTGAATGTAATAACATTTTTACATTCGCTAAACACTTAGAGCTATTGTATTTATTTTTTGAACATTGTTTATTATACACTATGAAATAATTTAATTTATAATAAATTATATTTATTTAGGATGGTAGAGCTTCAAATTCATTTTGAAACTGGATCAAAAACAGTATGCCACATGATTCTATAAAAGTTGCTGGATATTAACTATATAATCAAAATCCTTATACAAGCAACTTTTCTGTAAAATACATTGTAGGCACGACGTAGTAATAAACAGTTGCATATAATAAAATTGGTAACTTCAATGCTTCAACCCGTTAAGGGGACTTCACTCTGAATTGTTTTATTAATTCAACAGTTCAAACATCCTGTGTGTACGCCTGTAAGGCTGTGTGCTCAGAACTTGGCCAAGCATTCTCCAGCCAATCACTGAGCAGGCCTTTGTCAGTGTGGCCAGTGCTACAGATTTTCAGCAGGGCAATGCTATTTGTGGAACCCACAATGTAACTATTTCTGTTCATAGCATGTAACAATTTTGCAAAATTTCTATCGCCATAAAATTGCCAGTTTCTGCGACTCCCTTCACCACAAAGGCATCCATGTTTTGGACCACTAAGCCTTTAAATCTGCAAAGAAAATCTTATTTCAATTTCTAGAGATCCGTGAGCAATTTCTAACCAATCCCAGTACTTCATATTTAACTGGTAAAGGATGAGCTGTCCTGCAAGAAGGAAAAAAACGTCACCAGAATGGGGGGAAAAAAGAAAAAGAAAAAGGGAGAAACTGCAGAAAACGAATGACATCATACCTCGGAATTCACAACAAACCCTCAATTTAGCGATTGAACCAGGCTGTGAAAGAACGTCAGTGTCCAGGGTCGGCTTGATCCTGCCACGGCAACTTCTCCAGGGCTACCAAAACCCTTGAACAAACCTCCATCCACAAAACCACTCATGCGTTACGCCGGCCATGTTTTTACTGGGGACATTGGAGCGCTCCAAAACATTACATCACCTTACAGCGAAAGGAACACCGCTACTAGAGCCCTGAAGGCGGCCAGGGCAAGCGCATGTGGCGGACACTGGGTCTCTGTCACGTTTAATTGTGTAACCAAGGTGATCGCGCAGAGCTCTCGGCCCATGAAAACAGAAACTTACAACTTATTTTTCTGGGTTTCTGGAGGCTTAGTGAAATGTTGACTCGACCCCTCCCAAGACACTCGCGCACGCACACAGACAGACGGACACACACACACACACACACACACACACACACTTTAAGGACAGCGATAAACATGGCAAGGTGGGTGACCTTGCAGGACACATTAACTACACCTAGCTTAATGCTTAATCTCAATGGGCTGAAACAAGGCCTCATTTTCACTTCTTACCCACAGAGAACGACAGCAGTTAACACCTCCCAAAGTCACCTTTGAGTGTATCAAGTCAAGAGACCCCACCCCAGCAACTGCCCCCTATTGGACCATGAGTATACTTAAAAACCATCATTTAATTAATGAGAAAAAGCCTTCTAGAAAATGTCTCACACATACAATCAGCTAGCAAACAGGTTTATGTCAACCAGGAAGTACGGCACACTGTACACGGTAAATATACTTAGCTTAATCTGTGCATGACTGCACCAGTGTAGCAGCTGAAACCTACAATTTGCATAACATCTTGAGTATTTTAACGCGAGCGCATCGGAAGGAGGAATAAAGCGCGGAAGAGATTCAACGAGCCAAGTAGAGTCACGGAGGGTGGAGTAAGGGTGTCTTACGGGACGGCCGGATAACTTCTCGACGAGGGAGATAACTGACTCGCACACACAGGCTCTGAAATCCCACTGTGAAGTCTCACCACTCTCCATACATAGCCAGGAGCCCAAGGGCATACAGATCTTATTGGTATAAATCAACCTTTTATTTTCATTATAAAAACACAACAACCTCATGTGTAATCTCTTTTACATAACATTAATCCCCGAATCACATAGACCCAGAGCAAATGAAAGCATTTTAAAAAAATCGAATGACTTACGACATTGTAAAAATAGCCATTCCCAAGAGTGAATCGGGAATGAGTCACAAAAACAAACAGTATTCACTAAAATGCACAGGAGGCAATAAAAAAAGGTTGTACTTTAAACACATGGAAGAAGTGGCAGGACTGGAGACTGGGGCTGACTGCGGCAGTTTTGGACCGGGTCACCACTGGGCCGTCACCCGCACAGCGCCGAGAATCTCCAGGGCGAGCGCGGCCCTCTCGCTCTGCAAGGCCAACCGCTCGTGGTGAACGGTGCGGGAGAGTTGGGGCAGGGGCGGCAGGGCGCAGAGCGCTGACCGGGCGGCCCGAGCGCGGCTCTCGGCCAGGGCAGAGAGCTTTTCCAGCCGCGCCCCGCTGGCTCCGCCTGCACCCGGAGCGCCCAGCAGGGCCAAGGCGTGTTGGTGCAGCAGCCGCACCCACCGTAGAGGCTCCGCCCACAGGTTCAGCTCCCCTTTCTCGAACAAGAAATCCTCGTCCTAGTAAAGGGGTAAAGAAACCGTTTTTTCAGGACATTGTATTGGACAACAGTGCCGCTCTCTAGCATCAAACAAGCATTAGCGCTACGAAAACCTTAGCATTGGCGCTACGAAACCAGTACACCATACACAGAGCACGAACAACTTTATCCTGAGGTGTTCCTCCTATGCGACCAAGGCCTGCCCGATCCACCCTCGGTAATTACCAGGCTGGGTGTCTCTTCCAGGTCCACGTCCAGTTCACCCTCTCCCAGCAGCCAGTCGGTCAGTACCAGAGTACCCGCAGCGACCTGTCCCCACAGCGTGAACAGCCGGCACAGAAGCCCCACTCCCAGTTCCAGGGCCGCGGCGGGACAGACGGTTGCGGGGGCCACATCTGGAGAGAGCAGCTGAATTGTCAAGAGGGGCCATGGACATAGTTAAGGGGACCGAATAGCAGTATAGAGCGGGGCAGCAAAATAGTGTAGAGATAAAACTGGACTTAGTCGAGAAGAACAAATATAGGGGGCTGTGGACATTTAAATGGTGAGTTAGGGGAATTAAGTGTTGAGAGGCCAATGGAACACTGCTTATAAGACAATGAAACGGTGAGTTAGGGGAATTAAGTGTTGAGAGGCCAATGGAACACTGTTTATAAGACATTTAAATGGTGAGTTAGGGGAATTTAGTGTTGAGAGGCCAATGCAACACTTCTTATAAGACAATGAAACGGTGAGTTAGGGGAATTAAGTGTTGAGAGGCCAATGCAACACTTCTTATAAGACAATGAAACAGTGAGTTAGGGGAATTAAGTGTTGAGAGGCCAATGGAACACTGTTTATAAGACAATGAAACGGTTTGTTGGGCCAACTGAAGAGTACTGAAGAAGCAATGGAATTTAGGATGACAGCTCAACATTGTCATCTGGCCCAGAAATCTGCTCACAATCTGTGTCGTCTGAAACAGGGCAAATGTACAGCAGACGCAGAGAACTTCTGAAACTATATTTCAGACTTGGTGTGTGTTCCCTTCATGCTGGGCCTGGAACTCATTCTGTGAAATAAAACTATAACTCATGTAACCACACACACAGACACACACACACACACACACACACACACACACAACACGCGCACGCACGCACACAGACGCACCAACAGACTGAATCACACATTGACCCACAGACCAGGGAGGGGGGGTGGAGGGCTATGTGAGACGAGACAAAGGGAGGACGTCAGGGTTGAAAAACCGGATGTGGCGAATCGAGTGGAGATTCGGCAGGGAAGGACCTGGGAAAAAACAACTAGATAGTTTAAAAGACCGGAATACGAAATTAGATAACTGGGTGATGTCATGAGAATTTTGCGTTTTCCGAGGTTCAGTTGTCCTTCCTTAATTGAATTCCTTGGACAGGAATCACGATTGCATGAATCCGATGCAGCGATTTTACACGCATGGATACCTTTCTTTACCATTTTGGCACTGATGTTGGGTCACATGGCAATCTGACCCAACCTTCTTCAAAGAAACCAATCCTCACTAATCCAATACAACAATCCTCGGCCAGATTACAATGGCGACTTTGAAACCCAACCAAACCGCATTGTTTTCAAACCAGAGCCGACTTTAGCGAGCAAGCAAGATTACTCTAGTCAACCCCCGCTCCCACGCAGTCAAACCACCACCGGCGTCTAATCACCAGTGCTGGGGAATGTCCGAGCTAGAGGTCTACAGAAGGAGGCTGCTGTTAGCATTATATCTGCCCGAAAGCTAGCGGACACCTGCGCCACCTGGTCTCCCATGTCAGTCTGTCCGTCCATCCATCCAATCCGGGGAAAATTACGGGTTCCCCTGGACACAAACCAACTTTGCCGAGATGCAGGGATGGGGGTGGGGGAGAAACTAAACCAATCTTTAAACACAATGGGAAACCTAATCTGCTTTTCAGTTTAGTTTGAGGTTTCACACTTGCTTAATGCGAGTTTCCAATCTCTCCCCGGCCTACCTCTGTTTTTCTCTACTTCTGAGCGCGCGTGCGTGCGCCGCCGCCGCCGCCGCCGCCGCCGCCGCCGCCAAACTGACGCCTAGCCCCGCCAGGGCGAGATGCCACCACTTTCCCGCAAGTCGAGGGGGGTTTACAGGAACCGGTGACCAGCCCCCCGACTGGGACAGGGCGATCGCACTTGGCGAATCCAGCCGAAAAACGGCTGCCAACAGCATGTGTTGATGAGAGACTCCTGCGCTCGCCGTGCTGACACCGCATTCACTCTGCTACATCTATCAGACCAACTCCCTGACATGTGGGGATGTTTCTGGGCAAGACGGGAATTGAATTCCGCAGGAGTAGGACAGTTAATTCCCGTAATCGATCTGTGGGAGCCTTGGTCTGGAACTAATGAAAAACTATTAAATAACGAAGGGGAGCTTTGGTGTTCAACAAATCCGGGATTTGAGCCCTGCAGCTGGAAGGTGTCAGATGTCGGGTGTCCAGGGTGCTGAGTGGGTTTCCGAGCCGCCTCTCGGAGCCATGAAATCGGAGGGGGGGGGGGGGGGGGGGGGGGGGGGGGGGGGGGGGGGGGGGGGGGGGG
>JAOYSI010000011.1:806493-816493 GCA_025775065.1 Hiodon alosoides
ACAAAATGTTCACTTGCTGCCTAATATATCCCACCCACTGACAGGTGCCATGATAACGAGATTATCAGTGTTATTCATTTCACCTGTCAGTGGGCATAATGTTATGGCTGATCGGTGTATATACACACATATACACACACACACTCACCTGCCACTTTATTAGGTACACCTTGCTAGTACTGGGTTAGACCCCCCTTTGCCTTCTGAACTGCCTTAATTCTTCATGGCATAGATTCAACAAGGTGATGGAAACATTCCTCAGAGATTTTGGTCCAAATTGACATGATAGCATCATGCAGTTGCTGCAGATTTGTTGGCTGCTCATCCATGATGTGATTATCCCGTTCCACCACATCCCAAGGTGCTCTATTGGATTGAGATCTGGACAGTGGAGGCCATTTGAACTCATTGTCATGTTCAAGAAACCAGTTTGAGATGATATGTGCATAGACAAAAGTAACCTACGTGTAGTCTGTATACCCACGGGCAGCTCTCACCTATACACCTTTTCTCCTGGAAATTAAACGTAACCGTGTGAAGCGTTACGGAGCCAAATGGCATTTGACAAAGCACGGACGAGACAACAGGTTAAACTTGGGAACGGTGGAACTGCAGGGTTTTTGAATGTGAAGGACAATCTTCTGATTGGATGATGGAGACAGGAGGGTAATGATGAGGGACGTGCAGACCGACCAATAGCAACGGAACCCATTAAAAAGAACAAAAAGGATTGTGATAATTTCAGATGAACCAAGAATTTTACCCAACAACACATCAGGCAATACAGGGGTATACATACTAACAAAACACATCTAAACAAGAGACAGGGGATCTGCCAATACATTATCGGTACCCTTCTTGTGGTGGATCTCCAGATTGTAGTTTTGAACAATCAGCGCCCAATGCATGAGGCATTGGTTTTGATTATACATGCGATGCAGGAAAACCAAAGGGTTATATTCGTTATATGCAATCACCAGCAGCACACTGGAACCAACACATACACTATATTGACAGAATTATTGGGAAACCTACACATTACACCTACAGGAGCTTTTATGACATCCCATTCTAAATCCTTAGGCATTAATATCGAGTTGGTCTCCCCTTTGCAGCTATAACAGCTTCCACTCTTCTGGAAAGTCTTTCTACAAGATTTTGGAGTATGTCTGTTGGAATTTTTGCCCATTCTCCCAGAAGAGCATTTGTGAGGTCAGACATTGATGTTGGACGAGAGGGCCTGTCTCGCACTCTCTGTTCTAGTTCATCCCAAAGGTGTTTCATAGGGTTGAGGTCAGGACTCTGTTCGGGCCAGTCAAGTGCTTCCACACCAAGCTCATCCAACCATACCTTTATGGACCTTGCTTTTGCACTGGGGCACAGTCATGCTGGAACAGAAAAGGGTCTTCCCTAGACTGTTTCCACAAAGTTGGAAGCATAGAATTTTCCAAAATGTCTTGGTAAGTTGAGGCATTTCCCTTCAGTGGAACTAAGGGTCCTAGGCCAACCCCAGAAGAACAACCCCATAGCATTATCTCTCCTCTACCAAACTTTACAGTTGACACTAAAGTCAGGCAGGAAACGTTCTCCTGGAATTTGCCAAACCCAGACTCGTCCATCCAGATAGAGAAGCTTGATTTGTCACTCCACAGAATGTTTCCACTCCTCCAGAGTCCAGTTGCGGCATGCTCCATTTCCTCCAACGCCATTTTGTGCTGATGTTAATAACAGAGGAGGTTTGGAACTCTGCAGTTATTAAGTCAGCAGAGCGTTGGCGACTTTTACGCACTGTGGCTGAGTTGCTGTGGTTCCTAAACGCTTCCACTTTGCAATAATACCACTTACAGTTGATTGTGGAATATCTAGGAAGGAAGAAATTTCACTAACTCTCTAATTCAGTGAGCTCTTTAGAACGACCCATTCTTTCACAAATGATTGTAAAGGTAGACTGCATGGCTAGGTGCTTGATTTTAAACACCTGTGGCAATGGGTTTGAATGAAACACCTGAATTCACACATTATGGACGTTAAATTCTTTAATTCAGCTCCTAGTGCCGGTCAGCTGAGGATGTCCAGATTATTCATACTATTATCATTATTATCATATTATCATCATGTAAAAGTAGAAACCTGCTGTCAAAGCTTGTAAATTTTCCTTTCAGAGTTTCCATTCCTTTCAGCAGCTTCTCTTTCACAGTCTTTAAACCACTGTCTTTCCCTCTATAAGTAGGAGGTGTGTGAAGGATCAGCCGTTTCTGTTTTTGCCCAGTGTCTACTTTGTGAAATAAATCCTTTTCTGGGGGGATCCATGGGTATTTGGCACATTTAAAAATAAAAACATGTTTTGTTGTTAAAAACATATATTTTTTCAAATATGAAACCATTTTCATGCTTTGAAAGCTTCTGCCAAGTGGAATGTGATTTCAGATGTGATGACCAGCCCCTCGTAGGGAAAAATAGTTTCACGATAGCAATTTGTAATCATTTGTATATCTGAAATCATCCTCAGACCGGGTGGAACAAAAGATAGGAGATATCTCCCTTTCAAGCAATGTCATTTCAACAGTCTATCTGCTATGACTGACAACTTATGAATTTAAATAACGGGAAAGAAAAGAAAAAAAGAGAGATCTTGCATAAAATGAGAATGCAGATGAGGCTGCCAAGAGATTGTGGTGATGTATTGAAACCTACCCTGATTCAATAATTTCTATCTGCAGTGCGAAAAACCTCTCTCTGCAGGTTTTTGTTGCGTATCCCTTTACCTTTGTGCATGGAAAGGAAAAGGTCTGTGAGAGAATTGGAGGGAGGAAATGTAACGAGGAGGAGGAGGAGAAACAGGAGGAGAAGAGAGAATTGGAGATAAATCTGCTTGCATCTAGAGTTGCATTGTAGGGAGTAAATGGAGAATAAATGAGAAAGAATGACTCGATGCTTCCTGAGTGGCTCAGGTGGTAAAGGCATTCTCCCAAGTGTAGACTGAGACCTGAGAGCCAGAGTTTGCTATTTCAAATTCAACTCATGCCATTTGGCGATTGTGACTGGGAGAGCAGGGCAACAGCAGACAATTGGCAGAGTGCCACCCAGGTTGGGTTGGGTTAAATCGGCATGGTTTTTCAGAGGTTGTCGCCAACAAGCATCTCCTATCGGTTTCCTTAATGCCTTCAGGCTTGCAGTACCATCGATAGGGACGAGCCTCTCCTCCACCTGCAGTGTGGAATAGAGGCGAGTGACTCAAAGGCGACTAGAATTTTAGGAGACTAGTTGTACTTTCCCACCCTCCCCATGCATGGGGATTGCTGCTGATTCCAAATCGGGTGAAAATTATGAAATTTGTGAAAAATAATTTTAAAATGCCTCCAGTGCTCTGAAAAGAAGGATGTAAAACAACAAGTTTAAAAGAGATGGTGGATGTGGTTGACAGCTGACAGATGATTGGGCAAGAGGATAAAAAAGGGAGAACCCAAAGAGTATCAAGTGAAAATGTACAATTACATACACCCAAATTTTAATCTCCCACCTCCATTTATTCCATTCTCTCTCTTTTTCTCCCTCTGTTTGCACTCCCCTCATGTCAGCCAGCTCCAACTCAGTTTAACTGAAGTATCCAGAAACCTGCTTTCCTTCCCGTTTTAATGAATAAAATATATAATTTGTATATCACCCTTAATACTTTTCTCTTTTCCACTCTCAGTAGCAGTAGTTTTATTTATTTGGATTTCTTAACAAATTAACTTTTATATGGCACAGCACCCTCCAAAGAGAGGAAAATACTTTTTGCCTTCAGAAGAGAACCATTTGTAACCATTTGCTTTGAAGCAGTCTAGTATGACATCAGTCAAGGGATGACCAAGTCAGCAGGTTGCAAAAGTTAACAAAACAACAAATACTAATATTAACGTTAAATATGATTATAGTATTTAAGTATTTATCATTGAAGACAGCATAACAAAATGAATTATTTCCGTGTGGCATTTTAGAGAATTAACACATTTGTAGGATGTGAATTCAAACTTGATTGGCAAACCTTTTCGATTGACCGTGGTTGACCACCAGGGCTCAAACTTTATATTTGCAACAAAACAATATTGCTTATTATTGTTATTCTCCATCACAACTCCATGCTTTTATACCTTTAACATTTCACTGATGTTTCACTGCCCTTTAAAATCCCTTCACGACATATTAATTTGCTTCATCTTCTCTCTGAAAACCCTAAATATAGAATTGTGTATGCTTTGAGAGTTAAGGTTCTGTGAAAACTGTTAAAAGTTCCTCAAAAAATGTGATTGCCTGTTCTTGTTGGCCTGCTTGGGTCCTGCTTGGGTGTTTTTGGCATTATGGTTTTATTTTATTAAAGATGAGCTTCCTCTTCTCTAATTAAAAACAGCTCCCTTTTGCCTCTCAAGGCAATTTTCACTCTCTCTCCAAAGAGAAATTCAATTGGGCCTCTGCCTTTTTACATCTCATTTCATCAATAAATTCCCTAAATATATATATTGCACAAATTCTTTTTTTTGTGTGTGTGTATAGGGGACAGGAGAAGAAAATTTCATGAAAAAAGAAAATCTATGTTAGTTAGCGAAAATAGGGTAATACTGTTCGACAACTGGCATGTTTCCGTGTCACCTGAGTATCTTCACGCATGTCTCTCATGTATTCACATGACGTCCTCAGCAATCCCTTTCAAGACAAATGCACACTTATAGTCTTATTTTTTTATGTCCTTTTGAAGCTGTAGTCTTGGGTCTTCTGTTGTTTTTTCAATTCTCATTCCAGCTATAGGTTTGGCTTTTGTTTCTGCTTCTTCCCTTTCAATCTTCTGTGAAGTGGCTCTCCCAAGACTGGTAGGATCCTATTCTCAGCAGACCAATGACAATATCTTGATTTTCAAAGGATATCTGTAGTAGCATAGACCCTGGTGTCCCTCATATCGCAGTGGATAACATGAAAAACAGCATCTTGCTGCTCCAATCTATTCAAGTGGTGTCTGTCACTAGATGCTGGTAGCCAGGATATATGTTTCAAAATTATTGCTTTTTAATTCATAATAATTTAAATTCTATTGTATATTATAAATTAAACAATAATTTTAAGTCAGTAAGTATCTACAGATACAGATACAGAAAAGTGAAAAAACTTGTGTGTGCACGTATTGAATGTAAAGGGACAATGCAGGTTACTATTATTTGATGATAGGGTGTGGGGTGGGGTTTATAGTTTTTTATCTATTTTGTCTTTGACTTTTTTTGATGCTACTAGGTCTGGCAGTATAGGTTGAGACTATATCACCATGGAATGTGATCACCTGGACTCACAAGGTTTGAACAAACCACAGCAAAGTTATAACAGTAAAAGAGGCAGGGATGCAAGCTTTCCTGAAAATAATTTTTTAAATTTTTTGTCTCAGATTTTGAATCTATTGCTAAATGCAGAATAGCCTGCTTAAATGCTATGAATATAAAGTAGCAAATAAAACCAAATGTTGCTGTAGTTTTCGTCCATGCCCAGCACAACATCAAACCTCTCTAGTGAGATACACATACAAGCTGTACAAAGTCACTTAACAGTAGGCTCAAATAAAATGATCAGCAAGGTACTAAACACAACAACTACACCTACTCCTCACTATACGACCGAGATACGTTCCTCTGAGTAGGTCGTAAAGCGAATTGGTCGATAAGCGAGGAGTCGCCCCTGACCAACATTTAAAGCCTACTGTACTGGTAGTGGGTTGTGTCAAACATCTTTAGATATTGTTTTAATATCACCTTTGCACCATTTATAACATTTTTAGTATATTTTTCGATGTTTATACAGAAGTGTTTATAAGCAATGCCGTTTTCACAACCAAAGTTCGCGTACAGTGTCCAATACAGACTGGTCAGAGAGCTGGTCTGTGCGGTCGTTAAACAGGTAGGTCGTTAAGTGAGGAGTACCTGTAGTTAAAGAAAAAGAAAAAAGCTTTAGCTCAGAAAACACTCAAATCATGAATGTTAAGTTTGTTATTCAATCAATTAAGCAGCAAAAAGTAATACTACACAATTTTCTGGATTCATTTAAAGTGTTCCTTCAAGTATTTTGACTCAGCTCCAGGAGTTGGTTGTTCTGGTTGTTCTGTCCTTAGCAACACCATTCAGTAATCTCAGTTAGGGTGTTGCACGCTCCAGATTCTTTTTGTCCAGACTGGTGAAAAGCATCTGACCGAGTGCATTGTGCAAAGAGCTTCCTAACTCCCAACACTTTTCTCAGGATCTGGAGCTGTTCCTTTTTCACTAACAACATGATCAAAACAAATTTCCCCTTCCAGTAGAGATGATGTAGTGCACAGCTCCTTCAATTTAACAAGCTTGCCATTAAATAATAACAATAATAATGATACACCCCAGTGTCATCAGAGAACTTCTGCAGATGACAAGTATCAGATTTGTATCTTAAGTCGGAGGTGTACAGGGTGAACAGAAAAGGGGGCAGACCATGGTGCTATTTGTTGCTCTCTCTCTGCTTCTCTGGGCCCCTGGATTGGGGTTAAGGAGAATTTAAGGAATCTTGGCTTGATCGGTGTGTAGGGGTGCAGGCTGCATAGCCAAGTTCATCGTCTTTCCTGTGAGGGATTTAGTTAGGGCAGTTTGGGGAGCACCAGGACCAGACAATAATCTGCTCTCTTCCAATAGCCTCTTCTGAGCTTTTCAAATGCAGAACCAGATTCTGGACGCAGTTGCTTCTTTAGCTCATTCTACGCTCCAAGAACAAACTGGTGGCAAAGATGGCAGTCCATGAGATGTTGATCTTGGAGGTCCTGACATTGGTCTCTCCAGGTTCCTGTCTACAAGGATTCAGACGAAGCAACCTTATTTCCTCTTTCTTGATTGGTTAAACGAATCATCAACCTCCTCAGCCATCATTTAGTAAGCCTAAATTATTTTTGATACAAAAATAACATTAGACAAGAATCATAATCATTTTGAAAGGCCTACGTTCTGAATTGATAAATATAAATATTCTGTTCGTACTTCTTCAAAATTCGGAGGTGTACAGGGTGAACAGAAAAGGGGGCAGTACTGTCCCTTAAGGAGCCCCCGTGCTGCTCACCACCTGATCTGAAACACAGCTCTGTAGCCACACAAATTGTCGTCTGCCAGTCAGATAGTCAACAACCCAGGAGACTAAGGGGGCTTTCACCTGCATTTGTCTCGTCTTCTCCCCCAGTAGTCGAGGCTGTATGGTGTTGAAGGCACTGGAGAAGTCAAAAAATGCGACTCACACAGTGCTCCCTGCTACATCCAGGTGAGAGTAAGCCCTCTGGAGCAAGAAGGTGATAGCATCGTCCACTCCAATGAGAGGCTGGTATGCAAATTGCAGGGGGTCCATAAAGGTACTGACCAGGGGCCTGAGGTGTGAGAGGGCTAGCCGCTCCAGGGTCTTCATGGCATGTGATATAAGAGCAATCGGCCTGTAGTCATTAAGGGCAGTGGGGTGTCCCTTTTTTGGGCACCGGGGCCTGGCAGGAGGTCTTCCACATCACAAGTGCTGAAGTACTCCACAACGTTGGGTGGCGCAGATCCTCAGCACCCTAGGGCAAATGCCATCTGGGCCAGGGGCCTTGCGTCTGTAAAGCCTCTCCAGTTCTTTCTTCACCCGGGTGGTTGTGAATAACAGTGGTGGGGTTACTAATGCATTGGCATTAGTGGGGCGAGGGGTTTATGGGTCCTTGATCATAGTGGGGGAATGTGTTGATCAATTGTTTGAAATGTTCAGGGATCTATAAATAATTTCCAGCTGTCCCTGTGTTGGTAATCTTCTTTCTCTGTGGAAAAGTATCATTGCACATTTGTGTTTAGTTAAAGGCCATGGTTTATGCCTGGGCATTTATGCAAACTGACTTACATTTTACTAAGCAGTTTCATATAATTCTTCATCTATAGATGCTGAGACAACTTACCAATGCTGAAATTGAAATGACATGCTTCTACACTTTATGAACAACTAGGGCCAGGAAGCAGGCAACTCCCTCTCTTCTTTGACACATAGTGCCCAGAGTCATGATATGTGGGCATCTTGACAGTGGCAGTTGTTGGATGGTCTTCAACAGGATAAGAGCAGTTTAGTAGAAACTGACAAATTGGCATTTCCACATTTGTGTGGGTTCAGAATAAGTAAGGGGTCAGAATTGATTTAGGGGAGATTCCAGAATTTCTTCAGCCTTCGTATCCACTGTTATGAGGTCCAGCATAGAGGTAAACGGTTTACACTATTGTATTACTGTAGCACACGAGAGCAGCCGGAGAAAGAGGTATTGGGGGAGGGTTTAATTCCTTTAACAGGCATTATTAACAAACTTAAATAATCCAGCAACCAACAAAAGAAACAAAAAAACAAAAACCTCCCTTTTGGGGAAAACTAAACTCAAGTATTTGAACAATAACATATAAGTTGCCAACACCAACCTTGGGCAGCAGTACCACAAAACCTGAAACTTCTTAGTCTAACCCTTTTCCCTTTTTCTCTCCTTGGTTCTCCCCCAATTGCTGGGTCTTTAAAGGGCCTGCGATTGTTAGCACCTGAGTGTGATTACCATTAGTGGAACCACATTCAGGTGCACAACGAGGTCCAATTAGAGGGCCTGGCTGCTAGCTGCGTGCCACACTCCTCCCTTTCCCAGTATGTGGCCACAGGGCCCATTCTGCCACAGACCCCCCCCCCCCCCCCCAGTGGGAGGCCATGACCTGCACCTACTGTAGACCAGTCAGGAGGGACCCCTGGGTCTTCAGGGAAGGATGGCCCTAGTAGTGGATCCTCGACAGGGCGAGACAGAAGAGGCTCCCCCGGCCTGCCAGCTACACTGCATAACCAGGGCCTTGTCCTTGGCGGGGTCACTCTGAAGGCGTGGCAGCTCCGGCACAGGCAGCTCCGGCACAGGCAGCTCCAGCGGTCCAACTGGTGGGGGCGATAGGGCAGGCAGCTCCAACAGTCCTCTTGGCTCCGGCGGATGGGCAGGCAGCTCCGGTGGTCCCCCCAGTGAAGGCAGACCAGCAGGCAGCTTTGGTGGTCCCCCTGGGCCGCTACATGGACGGGCAGGATGCTCTGGCCGACCTCTGGCTGATCCTGTGCTTGGGCTGGGAGGCGGCAGCTTGTGCCGACCTCCTATCTCCCCTTGAAACTGGATGGAAATGGCAGGTCCGGCGGCGTCCCCCCTGGCACGGGTACAGGCTGCGGCATCTCCCCTGACACGGATGGGACGGGTACTGGCTGCGGCACCACATTAGTGGAACCACACACAGGTGCACAACGAGGTCCAATTAGTGGGCCTGGCCCTCCTTTTCTGTGTTGGTGTCCCTCAGTTCTCCTCCGGATTGCGTACCACAATTACATTAGTTTCTGACGTTCCCTTTTTGTAACAAAGTGTTTTTCAAATGCACTAAACAGGATTGAATGTCTAAAGCTATGAGCAATGGAGTTTCTAAATATGCTTTTATTTAAATGCATAAATAAGGGGGTAATTGCATAGCTTAATATCTGTTCTTCTCACTTAGTATTAATATATTGATAATATATAATGCAGTGGTTTTCAAACTTTTTTTCTCGCGACCCATTGGAGGAAAAACACTTAACACCGTGGCCCACAACAATAATATTGTAGCATTTTGTCGGAGTGCTACTACTCTGCTGGGTTCAAGCATGGAGTCAGACACCGATTTAACAGGAAGACGTGCTCTTTATTTCGCACATGCGCTAGAGTTATAGTAAACTAAACTAAACTACTACACATCACATTAAAGAAAGGACGAAGCATAAGACACATTATTAACACTATTTACAGTTCGGGAGCTAGGTTTCCCAGCAGCCCCTTCGGGGATGGCTAAAGCCCATTGGCGGGGGAAACGCTGCCTGCCATCCCCGTTACAATATATATATATTTTTTTAAATATGATACAATATGCTACATGTTGTAATACAATATGATAAATTGTAAAATAGTCTTTCATTTCCACAGTTTTCC
>JAOYSI010000011.1:818585-831470 GCA_025775065.1 Hiodon alosoides
TATATATACACACACACACACACACACACACACACATCGATCAGCCATAACATTATGACCACCTGCCTAATATTGTGTAGGTGCCACCAAACCAGCCCTGACCCGTCGAGGCATGGACTCCACTAGACCTCTGAAGGTGTGCTGTGGTATCTGGCACCAAGACATTAATAGCAGATCCTTTAAGTCCTGTAAGTTGTGAGGTGAGGCCTCCATGGATTGGACTTGTTTGTCCCGCACATCCCACAGATGCTCGATGGATTGAAATCTGGGGAATATGGAGGCCAAGTCAACACCTTGAACCTGTTGTTGTGATCCTCAAACCATTCCTGAACCATTTTTGCTTTGTGGCAGGGCGCATTATCCTACTGAAAGAGGCCAATGCCATCAGGGAATACGTAGGTTATTCTTAGGTAGGTGGTACGTGTCAAAATAACATCCAAATGAATGGCAGGACCCAAGGTTTCCCAGCAGAACATTGCCTAAAGCATCTCACTACCTCTGCCGGCTTGCCTTCTTCCCATAGTGCATCCTGGTGCCACGTGTTCTCCAGGTAAGTGACGCATACGCACCCGGACATCCACGTGATTCATTAGAACAGGCCACCTTCTTCCACTGCTCCGTGGTCCAGTTCTGATGCCCACGTGCCCATTGTAGGCACTTTCGGCAGTGGCCAGGGGTCAGCATGGGCAGCCTGATGGGTCTGCGGCTACACCGCCCCATACGCAACAAACTGCGATGCACTGTGTGTTCTGACGCCTTTCTATCAGAACCAGTATTAACTTTTTCAGCTATTTGAGCTACAGCAGCTCGTCTGTTGAATCAGACCACACAGGCCAGCCTTCACTCCCCACGTGTATCAATGAGCCATGGCCGCCCATGACCCTGTCCCTGGTTCACCGCTTTTCCTTCCTTGGACCACTTGTGATGGGTACTGACCACTGCAGACCAGGAACACCCCACAAGAGCTGCAGTTTTGGAGATGCTCTGTCCCAGTCGTCTAGCCATCACAATTTGGCCCTTGTCAAAGTCGCTCAGATCCTTACACCTGCCCATTTTTCCTGCTTCTTAAACATCAACTTTGGAGGACAAAATGTTCACTTGCTACCTAATATATCCCACCCACTGACAGGTGCCATGATAACGAGATTATCAGTGTTATTCACTTCACCTGTCAGTGGTCATAATGTTATGGCTGATCAGTGTATATATTACACCCAAATTAAATTGGATATACAGTATAAGGGTACTGTTAGTGTATCATTTCATTACCGGCATCATTAACAATCAATAAAATACATCACTATGAGACATTTATGAACAGGAAGACAGTGCTTCCACTCCTCTGCAAGAAACAAATTACATGTATTACAGCACCATATAAATATTCAAGCACTTATTTTGAATTTCATATGGAATACTGTCTACTGCATTCTGAAGGTGGAGATGAGTTTGTGAGTTTCCTGTTAAATGACACCTAAATTAAACAAGCTCACTGTTTTTCTTTGATTTGTGTCGGAACTGCAGTGACAGGTAGACTCTTGTGGGATGTTGATGCACTCCGGAATAAGCAGCGAGGGAATAGAAACGAAACAAAAAAATGGTCTGACAGATCCCAGCTGTTGCCTGTTCAAAAAGGTTTGTTAGCTTATCTCAAACATATTCAAATGCTTGGCAGCAAAATTTTAATTGTACAGAATAGCTGTAAGTGAGTCCACTGAAGGCAAAAGTGCCAATATACAAACAAAAAATGTATCAGCCCTTATTCAGTTAAGCAGAATTGACTAATATGATAGTTGGTTATGATAGATTTCATAGGAGAAAAAACAGCAACTCAAAGCACTCATCCATCCACTTTAAAGCTTTTGCCACTGATCATGCGTGAATGTTCCGAAGGTCGCTGACTGCGTATGACGGAGCCACTGAGGGGACGGCTTCCATTAGAGCGTAGCTAAACACTTGAATGAAAATTGACAAACACATCGTAGCCTCAAATATGGGAGAGAGAAAAAAAACACAAGGAGAAAAGTAATATTGTGAGTCAGATGCCTATACCTAATGGAATATTATGATTAGAAATTAAAAATAAAAAGTAGCTTAAAAAAATATTTACATCCACACAAACAAAAAAAGTTACAGAAATTTACATTTTATATATAATGTTTGAGTGTTGTAATCCGAAATACTGTGAAATTCAGTGAGCTGGTAATCCAGGCATGCATGAATATGCAAACCCATTTACCTCCAAACAACACCTGCGCCAACAGAGGACAGATATAAATAACAAGCATGGCAAAACAGGAGCGATCACCAGACGGAGCCATTTAAAAGTCGATGCTTGGAGTAATACTAACGTATGAATAAAAATGTAAAAGTCAATACTAAAATACATATCAGAAAATTCCAAAGAGGTAACCAGCACCATCCACATGGGGTTACACAGATAGAAAAAGGAACAAAGGGACAACAAAAGCAGTGGCTAGTGTTTATGAGGGGGTTAAAGCAGCAAAATAATGCTACCAAAGCAGTGTTTCATGCTACCAGACTACAGAACATCTGTAAAACTGTATACTCAAAGCTGTGTGAACTTCTGCAAGTATTGCCAGTTCATGCGCTTGATAGTGCTCTTTGATTTCAGTAACATCTATCTGTGTAAATTTCACAGAATGACATATGTCCAAGTGTTAAAATTTGCTATATTTGTGTGTTTTAGTTTTTTCCACTCTTTAACTTAAGACAGGGGAGGCATCAGCTGTTAATGTTAGTGCTTCACAGCGTCCTGTTAGTGTGCGGTTCTCCCTGTGTTTGTGTGGTTTCCCTCCGGGTGTTTCTGTTCCCTCCCACTGTCCACAAGCTAACAAGTTATGTGGATTGGCAACAGCAAAATGTCAGCACTCCTGCCCTGTGATGAGTGTCTCACACCCTCTGTTAGGCTAGGCATCCATTGACCCATAATTGCTGTTTGGGAAAATAAATGACCTTTATGAAGTCAGCACAAAAAATGAATTATTTGCTGGTATGACTTTCTGACATGTGTTTAGGTTACACTTTCACCAAAAACTGATCTTCTGTTTTATTTACTTCATTATAACTTGCAAACAGTAAGACTGAGTTTCAAATTCTGGAGTTGTACTTGAAGTGCATAAAATGGAAAGCTTTGTTGAACATTCACCGTATAATCGAGCAAATATAATTAACGAGGCTACCTTACAAGGAAAAGCACAGCAATTTTTTGGCTATGCCATGCTTGCCTCCCTGTTTAAATTGAAGTTAATTTTAGTAAGTGTGGCAGGCAGCTGGCAGCCACCCCTCCGAAGCTGGCTGAGAGGGAGGGCCACACCCTCTAATTGAACCTCATTGTGCACCTGAGTGTGGTTCTACTAATGGTAATCCCAACAATGTCCAGGCTCTGTAAAAGAGCCAGACAGTATTACGGTGTGGTATTCTTTAACCTGTTTTGCTAGTTGTCCCCGAGAGGGAGGTTTTGCTTAGTTTCTTCATTGGTGTTTGATTGTTTTATTCTGTAGTTAATCATCGGAATCTTTAGGTTTGTTGAAAGAATTCCCGCACCGCAGTACTGTCTGTCCATCCAGTCTCTTCCTTCCCTTGAGCCAGGAAAATTAGTGGAACCACACTCAGGTGCAGACATCTGTGTGCCAAAACAAGCTAATTCAGCTGGATAATTCCAATTAATCAGCAAAAAGCAGAAAGGATCATGAAAATATCCCAGTTAGCAATGAACAGAGATTGAGTACTATCATTCATCATAGACTATGAGATTCACATGCAGGTCCAAGATGCTGAATGCACATCACTAGACAAAACCTGTATGGGGTTGGCAGGGCTCCTTGTTAAAAAGTAACTTATGTCTGCTTCCCATGCACCTGCAGGCTCGCAGTGATAAAACCTCCATGTTGAGTGTTTCTTCTCATGCTTTGCAATATTACAATCATCAGTGGTCTTTTGCTGTTACATATATATATATGGCATCGGGAACATTGCTTATAAGGACATCATGCTAATTACAATACACTGTTAACAAACAATTGGGATCAATCAAAATGCAAATGAAAACACTAACAGTTTTTGGTGTCTCTGCCATTTTTGACAAATCCAAATGTTTCAAAATGTTTTGACATGGGGGTTGGGTTTTCAGAACTGGCGTCCCACCCATGCCAATAAAGCACAAGTGGAAACACTTAACTAGAAGACCTACATGGACTACTGCATTTGCTTAGACATCTAGCATCATTTCATGGTGGCAACACTATGCTTCTAGAACTAAATGCACATTTCTAGATGTTTGAATAATAAATGAGCAATTACAATAACCAAGAAATCATGTACCAGCAGTGTGTGTATATATGTTAAATAGAAATGTAGAGATATGTGAAAATAGGTTACAAGTTGTCAGACATATCGTATTAGTACAGGTGAAAGCATTTTTGGATTCTGCAATAATGCATTGAGGTGGTAAACATTTGAAACTATGTTGTAACACTGTTGTACAATTTGGTCTTGTGCCTTACGTGGCACTTTTTCCTGCAGAGAACATAATACTATTCACTTTTCAGTAGCATAAACTGAGTCCTCTCTAAACCGTTCAAATGTGTCCAAGATTCCATTTATTTCTCATCTGTGATGAGTCAATGCAGACAGGAGGGGCATGAAAATATTTAGCTTCATGGTGTAAAAGTCTAAAGAAAATAAACTATCGTTTGAAAGTAATGTGGGTATTCTTTCTCTCTTTCTAATATCTATCAAAAACATCAAATAGGATACCAGTTTGATTACAGTTCCCTTTGCTCCAGTTTTAAATATCATTATGAATTTCTGTTCTGATCAAAATGAGAATTTGATAGCTCTATTTTCAATGCCAACACAATATATCTCTAGTTTTAGCATTACATTGTTGGGCACCAAAAATCAGTAACATGTTATAAAAAAATATGAAAATATGTTCATAGGTTCACAAACAATATAGATATTTTTTTTTAAAACAGAAACACTATGCTATGATTTGTCTAAATTTACTTCTGACAAAAGGCAAACACTAAAAATTTGAGATGCAGACTGCAGTTTTTTTTTTTTTTAATGACATCTGAATTAACTTCCCTCACTCTCTATAAATAATGTGGTTGTAATGACGCATGACTAAAGTGAATAAATTTAAGAAATTTAAGAAATTTAAGAAATAGACAGGGAGCTTGAGCCAAGCCCCAGGTGAAACTAGAAATAAGGCAGAGCAATACATTTTTAAGAGTAAACAGAAAAAAGTCCTTATTAAGTACTTATCAATTGTGCCATGTCTGCTTGTCAAATCCTTCACCACACATAGGCAGGATGAGGAAGTACGACTAGTCTCCTCTAATCCCAGTCACCTTTGGGCCACACTTCTCTTTTACACTCAAAAGAATGGATAACTGGAAGAGACTGCCATGCTGGTTAGCTTTGTAGCCCAGCAAGTTTCACATGGGCGGAGCTCTGCCAATTGTGCACCTCCACTGTGCTCTCTCAGTCACAGCTGGTGAACTGCATTCGAACCTGTGATAAGGTTAAGTTTGAGCTCAGGAAAGTGCCTTTATTGACTGAAAGCGCTTTAAAAAAAGATATGTTTAAGCTGATATAAATGACTTTGGTAAGATATCCAGACATCCTCATTGACCTGAAATGTTTAACAAGATTTCTGATATAACCTGTAAAATTAGAATTCCTATGGATTGGAAATGTAATCCAGCGTCAATTTGGTAATTGCTTGACCGTGGTAATTTCTGCACAGTTGCAGCTGTTTTAGTAATCATAAAGAAAATTGTAGCATGCATTTTACTGTTTTAGCAGATTTGCTTCTCTCCAGGACCTATGCCAGCAAGACCTCAAAGCAACTCAGACTTCCCAATTAGAGTAAATTTTACCTGATTTAATGAACCTTTTCAGTGTACAGAGTGTAACATATTTAGCTATTCTCCAGTCATAGTTAAAATGTATCAAAAAAGCAAAACCATAGGGTAGGGAATCTGTGTCCCGCCCCTTTAAGGCTGGCCGGTCTGACATAGCCATGCCTCTTGCTAATTGCCTTGTAATTGAAACCGCTGGAGGCAATGTTCCAATCTGCCACAGTACAAAAAGCTGCAGGTTTGTTTAGTCAGGGCCTATATCTGAGAGGAAAGAGCAGAGAGTGTTTGGAGCTGAACTTGAGATGTGTTTTTGTTTTGGATGCTTACCTATTATTTAAAGAGATCCTTACAAAACCTCTGCCAAACAATAAAAATAACAGCGTTCTCTTTCTTCTTCAGTTGGTGGTTTTTGCAACCCTGCAAGTAACGACACACCATACATACTGTAACAGTCTCCTAATGTAAAGTCTTACAGCCATAGTGAATTGCCAAATCCCTTACATGAAAGCAGTAAAAGTGCTGGATAATCACAGATGTCACTGGTTTTCATTGAAATCACATGTTAGTTTTTAAATCCAGTGCAGAAAGCAGTAATGTAGAATTAAGAACTAGAATAAGCTTATGTGCATTGGATCTTTGTGCTAATATTTCCAAATTAATTCAACAACCCCAACAATCTTAAATCTTCTGTTCACCCCATTCGGTAGTTCCGATACCATATGCCTACTTTAAATATTAGTTTCCCGGACAGAGTTTAAATTAAATCAGGACTAGGCTAATTTTACTTAAATCAATCCAGACTTTAAAAATGTCTTTCTGAGACATTGCTTAACTTGTGATTAATTAGTTCTAGACTAGGGAGTCGCAGACTAAGGTAAATAAGAACTAACCAGCTACCCTTCGTGAAGCCTGATTAGATTAATGATGTGCACTTGGTGCTGACCTGAGGATGCTTCAAAAACCAGGGATGGAACCTTAAGAAACATCAGCATTGTGTGGAATGGGTAAATCACCCAACCAAACAATGGACAAAGGTAAAACAAAACGTTGAAAAAAAAAAAAAAACCTCTTGAAGCAAATTGTGTCGAACCACCCAATTATTGAGAACAAACAGCAGGATTCATCAACAGAAAACAAGAATAACAATGCCTGCACTACCATTTGAAATTAATTCAACTCAAATGAAAAAGTAAGCAAAAGGAAACTCCAAAAACTTCAGGTAAGATTGTATTTATTGTTGGCCCACTTTTACAAATCAATCGCATTGAAATATTTGTTTTATTGTGCAACATAACACAGTGGAACCTAAATATTTTTCTGATCCAGAAATGTAACAAAAAGTATCATACCGAATTACTAATATAATTTCTAAACTGTCTTTCTAAGATCCTTTGGAAAAAGATAAAAATATACTTAAAGACGACAAATGCTGTTGCTTGTAAAGAACGTTTCAAGACTGGTGGTGGACCCCCCGGAAAAAACCAAAGACCGATGACCTGGGACACATGTTGACTGCGATCATTGATAGCCAGGAACCCCTGGAAGGTATCACCAATGATGATTATTTGGACATTTCAGAAAGGGCACCGTTCCAATCCTCATTTGGTAGGACACATTCATTCAACACGTGCCATTCTCAGACTGCAGGGAATATGCAATGTTGTCAGTCATCTCTTGCACTCTCATAACAAAAAATATGCAATGAATTCCACTCTTGAATAAATATTGTTCTGTAATGCAGCAATATAATATTTTTCAGATGATCACCAGAGCATGTAGGGCCTGAGACAGGATGAAGGTCAGCCCACTACATCTAAAGCAGCCAGGAGGGAAGATGGTGTCACTAATCCAGGCTGGAGGACAAGGACAAAGAGGCTGACCATACATGAGAAACCATGGAATTTCATGAGCACAAATTCAAGTATTTGAAAGAAATACATGAAATGAAGATGAAAATCATTCATGTTAAGTTAGCTATGAAGGAGGAGGAGAGAAATATGAAGCAGCAGCAGTAGCAATGTTCTACTGAAACCAGCACCAGTTCAGGGTCCCGATATCTCCATTTCTGAAATGAAAAAAACTTTTTTTACCAATCCATGGCAATTGTTGTCTTCAATCATTTGAGGTATCTTTGTTGTGAGAAGTGCTACAAAGCAAAAGCATCTCTGCAGGCTAGTCCATGTCTGTCATTTTCTGTCTCAACCATGGGAAGATCTGGGTCATCCTCATCTTCCATCTGAGGATCTGGGCAGCCATGCTGTTTGAGGTAAAAGTACTGCTGTTGCAATTATGACAATACAGCATCTTCTTGGTTCAAAGTGCAAAGTGTTTCTGCGACAAAGGAAACGACTCTTCCATACACCAAACATGTGCTCCACTAAACCTCTAGTGTGGATATGAGCTTGGCTATAGTGCTATTGCTCAGGTTTGATTGCATGAAGATGAACAAGAAGTTAGTCTGTGCATACCCACTGTCATCAAGTATGATTCCACAATGATGTCCTCTTTCAAGCTAAGCATACAAAGAGAAGTTGTGGAAAATCCTTGTCATTAGTTGCACCTTTCCAACGTGCAGTAATATTGGAGAACTGCATAGTGGGAGTGCACACACTTTGTACATTTATTGAGAACCAGTTTTTACGATTCCTGTACTCCTCAGCATCTGCTGTAGAGGGACATTTTATGGGAATATGACATCCATCAATATAACTAATGACTCCAGGGAAGTTCCCATATTCATAGAACTCCATCTTGTAGTTGGCTTGGGCAGCAGCATCAGGGAACTTGATGTAGTTGTCTTTCAGTTCACAGACTTCGTGGACTATTTTGCAAACAGTTGGTTTACTCACGCCACACAAATCTTCTGTTTCACAATGGAAGGTCCCCATGCCAAAAACCTCAACGTGATCTGTACTTGTAGGGAAGGAGGGATAGGCCTTCCCCTAAAAGAGTAAGATGAAAGCCTTGGCTCAAGCAAACAAATTATGTCAGCTGCATTTTCTTTGTGCATACAGAACAGTCACGGAAGTTGATTTCATCAAAATCATTCAGTGGGATGATCCTGTCTATAACCGCCTTTCTGTCTGGTCTTGGTGGTGCTCTTTCATCATCATTGAAATAGTCCAGGTAATCCATTTTCCTCCAGTACCAAGGTAAACCTGGAGGCCAACATCAATTAATCTGTTGAAACTATTAAAACTGCCTCTGGCCAGGTTTAATGTAAGCCTTCACTTATATCTAGACTAGCTGTGATCATCCTTCTGGAAATCAGACTTTATAAATCAAGACTAGGGAAAGTCTGGGACTATTTTAAACCATGTCTGAGAAATGCTATTTCAGTTAGTCAAGTTTAAATGTGCAATTTAGTCTAAGATTAGTCTTAATCTGTGTCCGGGAAACCGCCCCTATGAATATGCTCAATTAAGTTATTTAAGCCAGTTTATTCACTCCACATCCGTAAGGGTATTTGTTTTGCACTAAGTACCACCTGTAACTTATGAAATGTGTAGATTGTGTGCCACCAAATTTTAGAGTAAAAAGGTTCATAAAGGTTCAAAAGGCACTACAACATTCACACTGCTACAGAAAATTAAGACTTAAAAAATTACCAAATAACCGTTCTTGACTTCATAGGTCTAAATCACACACCTTCCCATTGCTATCACCTCACTTTAGGCCTATATATATATATATATATATATATATATATATATATATAAAGATATACTGTATAAGCATGTTAAAATAGGCCGGTCGGACCACCTATAAAACACTCAACCAATTTCAATGCCAAGAAATAAACCAGAAAAGTAGGTGTAAATCTGTTGTTGATTAACTTTTTACAGATACAATACAATACAGACAATACAGTTTCAGGTTGTGCGGTGGGGCCCGCGCTGTTTTAAAGTGACCAAATATTCCCGTTTGGACAGGCCGAGGTGCCAAATAATATAGTGATCAGATAAAGCCTTGTAAATTTTTAAAATTAGATTATCAGGCAAATTATGCATCGTTGTTAAGCCTAATTAATGATACAAACTAAGAAAATATGTTTTTCTCTGTGCTTATTTCCTTTCTGTTCACAGTTCTGTTAGACAGTTTCTTAGAGTGTTGCTGCTGTGGAGTAAATTTACAGCAACTAATAACAACACATAAAGAAAGCAATGTCACTATGGGTGATGTTTAGGAGATTCCTTTAAAACTGCCTGAGTCCCACTGCACAACGCATCTCTAGATACAGCGACAGTAGGGATTACATTATGGGACTCTGATATGTCTTCCACTAGTCCACTAGCAAGAATTAGAATAAAATATTCCCTTACTTAGTATCCTCTAGAGGGCAGCAAATGTTATTTAGTACATATCTGAGGACTAACTTCAGCCTTCAAGTTTGTTGCAATGGGTATCTTGACCCTTTACATACCCTTGGCTCTGTTAAAAGAAATATAACACCCACTACTGAAATCCAGCCCTGAAAATCTGATCACCGCTGTGTTAATTCTGACTTGAACCACAAGGCTCATTTTTTACATAGAACATTTTATTATAAACAAATAAAAGCTTTGGATTTTACTTGAAAGCTTCCCAGGCCCCCTCAGCATAACTGTCCCAGCAGTTGCGATTCAAATTCTTTGGTTTATCTGATGACTGCTATAGTTCAACACTGCTATTCACTCACAAGCTACTCTAAAAAATATTTCTGTCTAAAAGAAAGTATTAATTGTGCAGAGAAATAAATTTTCAAAGATTTCCAACAAATTTATTTCACGCTGTCATTAAGGGGGAATGTTTGTAGAATTTTGAGTAAAATAATGAATTTAATCAATTTTGGAATAAGGCTGTAACATAACAAAATGTGGAAAAAGTGAAGCGCTGTGAACACTTTCCAGATGCACTGTATCTAAAATGTATTCAATAAATTCAGTATTCAGTAAAAAATCCACCCCCCTCATCCCAATGAATTTGAAGAGCGATATTGATGAGGATACATGGGAGCATATAACATCTCTGTACGGTTTGTATCAAATTTAGAGAAACTGTACTTAACCCATAGGGTAAACACATACCCCCTATAACAGTACATTTAATAAAGAAGCCTCCATCATATGCAAAATATGAGGAAACCAAAAGGAAACCCTTCCCCATGGTTCTTTAGAAGTGCCCCTATCTTCACACGTTGTGGACAGTTAAAATATTACTTTTTTGTTGTTATTTGTGTTTTGTTGGTTATACCTGCAGCACTATTAGGCTAATCAATAATGATTAAGTGGGTGGTGGCAGAGTCACCTTCTGTCCTATGCTGAGCAAAGTTTTCCTAAGAATAAACTGCACCATTGTATATTGATTAAGGATTTTTAACTCAAAATCTAAAATTTACATTTAAATTGTCTATAGGGGATTTATTTTCATAATTTTTATTTGAAACACACTGCAATGTATTTTCTTTCCTAAATAAGGAATAAGTAATGTTCAATAAATATGGGCCTATGTTTTCTCCACATCTCTGAGAAATAAAATGAGTCATGGACATTTTATATTTTACAGAAAATGCAAATTATCTTTTTATTTCATTCCCATTTTATATTTTACATTCATTCCCATAATAATATAATAATAACTATATGTATAGCTTTTACAATAACAACAACAACAACAACAACAAGATATGGCTCAAAAAAAGTTGCAGTGGGCAACAGAAAGCAGACACTGGACAATGGAGGAGTGAAAAAAAACTGGTCTGGTCTGATGAATCCCAGTTCCTGCTGTTCCACCCTGATGGGGGGAGTAGAATATGACAAAACCACACGAGTCCATGGATTGATCCTGCTGGGTATTAACAATGCTAAGCAAATCCTTTCTGCAGGACAATGACCCAAAGCGCAAGGCCGAAGCTACATGCTCTATTCCTGACCAGAATACAAATTTGTAGCTTTTTGCCTGCAAGTTATTGTCATGAGGATAAATTCTCTCACCGAGCCATCAGAGGTTTTTAGTAACCAGAGGGACATTTTTTTTAAATGAAAGAACATTCACCCGCATCAGCTGTTACATAAGGATGAGGTACAACATTGTTTTAATAAATGATTGCCTATTTGCATAACAAACAAGCAGAATCACAAGCTTTACTTGAAAAGGGGGTTTTAAAATATGAATATAAATGCAAACCATGCAAATTATAGTGCAGATATGGCCCATTACATAAATTTACTTCACTCGGTCTGCCAGATTTTTTCATGGGTTAATAACATATAATGTAATCACAGTAAAATGTTAATTAAGTAATAGTTTTTGGCATAGTCAAACTGAGACAAAATTCTGTGTTTCCATACATTAATAAAGTCTAATCCTGTATTTATTTATTTTATAAGTGTTCATCTATCAATAATTTCTTAACACTCCAGACCACTTTATTATGAGTGAGTTTACATATATCTGGTGTCAGATATTTTGTATATATTGTGTTGCGGGAATGGGAGTCCCTGCCCCTTGGCCCGGTGCTACAATATTTAGTTAACTGGGATTCTGTTGTGTAATTAACCTAGATTTTGGGGAAGAAAAAAAAACCTTTTTTACTGAATCCCATAATAGTGTTTTTTTCAATTCATGTTTTTTTTAATTTTTTTTTTTTTTTACAGTGCAATGGATATTCAGGCAAGCATATTATAAAACCTTTCATACTGACTTGATTAGAGGGAGACCATCTATTGTACTGATTTCCAACAAAAGCTAAGTGCAATTGCATCCAACGGTCCATTCTCTCTCCCCCATGTCTCTGTCAGATTCTACTGATACTCAAATACAATAATAATCTTAATCAGGGCAACTGCCAAATAGGACTGAGGCAGTGCGAGGCCTTTTTTAGGGACAGGTGAAAAAATAGCTCCTCCAAAATATTTGGATTGGAATACCGTAGACACATCTGAATGGGCGAAACATTGACCAAGGAGGCAGTAGGGTGGGGATGCTGGAGAAAGCCTGTGATACTATAGGGGCT
>JAOYSI010000011.1:831570-845378 GCA_025775065.1 Hiodon alosoides
AGAAACCTTGAGAGGAACCCGGCTTAATGGGGGAGCCCATCCTCCGCTGGCCGGCACTAGGAGCTGAATTAAATAATCTAATGTCCATAGTGTGTGATGCCCTCCAGTAGATGAGTTATAAAACATTGTAATATCCAGAGGAGAAGGGTGGGGGCCCAGATGGCTGGAGTCCAGTCTAAAGGTCCACTGGTTGCTGTGGTGGAAGTGATGCAGTCCTGCAGGATGCCTCACGTGATTGCTCAAAAGAGAGAGATAGCACATTGTTAATCCTTACTTATGGAAGCAGGTGTAATTTCAAGTAATTTGAAGAAAAATTTAAAGTGAAACTTTGTGAGTGGTCACAGCTACGTATATCTATGGCAGCATACAAAGAAGGTGAGTACCGGAAACAACACATGGCTATGAAGGTGGTCCGAACTCATCCCGCCCGAACTCATAGTGTCAAAGGGGGGACCAACTTCATATTAATGCTCATAATTTTGGAATGAGATGTTTGCCTGCCCGATATAGTTAGGGCTTAGTATGAAGAGTGTGTACCGACATAAATTGTGTCAGTAGGACTTTGTGAGAAGATTTTAGAAGGTTTTTTCACAAAAGTTTAAATGGCGGAAAAGTCATGTGGGTTTCGTGTCAGACGTGGAGATTATTTTGAAATTTCAATAGATTGGTATAGTTGTGCCTTCAGGCTAATCAGCCCCAAATTGTATGTGTGGGTATAGCCTGTCTCTCTACCAGGGGGGAAACAAGCCTTATTTTTAAGCGAACATGGTATGGCCTAATTATTATTATTATTATATTTTAACCACTAGGTGATGTCATTTGTAAACATAGGATTAATTTCCACTGATTTTTTCATTGTTGAACTCTGTTTTAGGGTACTAGGGCCTAAAAAAATCACCGTAAGAGCATGACAAAGTTGCAAAACAAACGAAAATCCGGCTACTATTCCTCCTAACCCTGATGCATGCTGGGCCTGTTCTTTCTACTCCCCTCGACAAATACACTCCACGGCCGCCGACCCAACACAAGGACACGATGAGTAGCTATTCAAGTTCTGGAGGTTCATTAGGTAGCCAGTCTGTCTTGTTAATTGTGGTGTTGGTTAATCAATCAAGGTGTCTCTTTGTTTCGTGGTAAGTGATGTGCCCTATCAGAGCGTTCTGTGGGGAGTTACCATTAAAAAGGGAGGCTGAGTAGGTGACAGTTAGACATTTTCTTGAATTTTTTTAAGATTAATTTGATGAAATTGGGCAAAACTAAAATGATTTGACACTTACTTTTGTTTACATTTTTTATTTAGCTGTCCAGCTATGTCCTTGTTCTGAAGTAGAGCTGGTTTAATCACCGAGCTAGTGGTACGATTAACATATCCTTATTGGTGCTAGCTCACTACAAAAGAAACAATATGTAGGTTGGCAGCGACTGTTATTATGACAGAAAGTCAGACGTCTGATACAGCTGAAAATCCTGACAAATTATTGATATTCCATGCTGTTGGGAGCAGCACAAAACACAAAATATATTTCTCTCACTCTCAGCACCAAGAAGTGACATCATCAACCATCGATCACTGCCCATGAGCTGTTCCTTTCAATATTAAGCCACCATTCAGAGAGAACCAGAAGCCTGCCATAAATCACACTTCCCTTCAAACCAATGAACAGTTATTCAAAAATTCTCTTCTGCTTGCAGTCAATTTGCAAAAGCTACACAGAGACAAAAGCATATGTAGACCAGTTTACATGGTACAACTGAGGGTATACAGCTGCAAGATACATCGGCGTATATTCTGATACTTGTCTTTGATAAATGTATGAAATGTTTATTACTTAAATTGATTTGGACTTTATTAACTTTCGTTTTTCCGTTCAGAACTTTTTCTTTACGTTGTTGACGTTGTTGTTGACGTATTTGAATGTTTTTTTTCCCTGACAAAAAGTGTTTAATGGTATCCTGCTTGTTTCTTAATAACACCACTCGTTTTGACAAATCTTTTGCATGCAATCTGCCCCTCACCGACTCTTTTAACAGTAAATAAGCTGGTCTCCCAACTCCAATCCCTCGGTAAATACGCCATTTTACCCTTTCTTTATTCAGGCCCATTAGTCCACCCCATCCCCTCGCCATTTTGTTCTTCCTTCATCTTCCCTTCCAATTTCCCCTGTCCTCCATTTCGTTTGTCAACCCTTTCTTGTTAAATAAGCTATTGTAGCGTTTTTCGGAGTGCTACTACTCTTCTAGGTTCAAGCAAGGAGTCAGACACCGATTTAAACAGGAAGACTTGCTCTTTATTTACACGTGCATGTACGACCGCCTTAACAAAGGCGGAACTGGCAGTGAAAAGAACTGACAATACAGGGGAAAACACAGACAGCTCTCACACAAACAAGCTAATCAGTTTACGGTGAGGGAACACAATCTTAATCACCAAAACACCTAACGATACAGTTAACTAAACTAAACCCTGGGGGATGGTTGAACGCCATTGGCGGGGGAAGCGCTGCTTTCCATCCCTGTTACAATATTAATGAAATGTAACCAGGTGGCCTGGTATATATATATTGAAAGATAAATATAATCATCAGTATTACCAGTATTAAAAATAACTTATAGAGTGGGTACATTTTGGACAAGGCATAAGTGAATGAAATTATTAATTAATTTCTAATATCATGGGTAAATTCATTTAAAATTAGACTGATTGATAAGAATTAATGATTTAATTAGTCTGATCTAGCCCACCGCACAAAATTATAATTACATAGTTAGGCTTGTTATTAGGTCTTACAGGACCACTCAAACGTTCAGAAAGAACTTGTATGTTGTTTACCGCAAGTCATTTTTGCTGAAGGATAGTAGAGCGTTCTGAATAATACATTATGATACTGAATTAAGTTACTAGTTGCTCAGCAAGCAAAAACAGTGCACAAACCACAGCACAAATCAGGTATCGACTAAAATCAGGTTATCTTACAAAAATAGGTTAAAAACCATAACACTAATGCTAACACTAACACTAATGCTAACACTAACACTAGCTCCTCTAGCTCGTTTTCATCTGAGCACCAAACTCCGCCCATGCTTTCACCTCAGGTCCTTCTGAGGACCGTTGGCATTGGGCAGTCAAGTCTGGAACGGCTGGTCAGCCTTAAAGGGGCAGGACACACATTCCCTTCCCACCATTTATATTGTGTGTGTGTATATATATATATATGCCACAATATATACAGTGCCTTGTAAACATATTCAGACCCCTGACCAATTCTTTCATATTACTGAATTACCAATGATACCAATTGGAATGTATTTCTGTTTGATATTTTGTTTTGAAACACTGAAACTAAAAATCAATTATTGTAAGGTGACATAGTTCTTTTGTTTGCAATTACTTGTATGACAATTACAGTAAGAAACAGAATTCAACCCACACACATAAATATTTGGAAGAGCCACCTTTCGCTGTAATAACAGCTTTTGGGTTATATAGCAGCTCTGCACACTGCGTTGGAATAATTCTGACCCATTCTTCCTTGGCTTATTCAGTCTTAATTTTTTACATTTTTCTTACAAATGAACCGAGTTTCAGTTTGCCTTAGCGCTCGTTGAGGAATTTTTATTTTTTTTAAAAGTTGGATGGAAAAGGGGCTTATCTTCTATAAGTGACATTTAAGTTATTCATGTGTAGTTTTGCAGAACAGGCCAAGATATTTCTGTATGCATTAGGAACATCAAAACTTGAAAAAAGTTCTGGGGGTGTAAACTATTAGAATGGGATTTTAATGCTCTCATCCGGACGATTGTATGCAATTAATATGGTAATAAAAGAATATTAATAATGTAAAACGGAACACTTTTCAAACATTGACAGCAGTATATTTTCCATACCACTGTGAAAAGTGCTGAGTACAGCCAGCTGACGGGATGACTAATTGATGCAAACAAATTTCCACTTTTCTATCAATTATTGAAGTCGAATGCATTTCCATGTGTCCCTCAGTTAACAGCCTTGTTGCCATGGCCTGGAGTGACGTATGTGGGAGGCCAGTAACCATGAAAAACAAGCAAGGTGTTATTGTTTTCCGGGCTGCTCGCAGAAACCTTTTAATGTAACACAATGAGGGTCCACAGTGATTGTCTAGTGGAGAGAATAATGACATTTCACCTCAATTTCCTGTGGAGACATGACTTAGCACTTTGACAAATGATCTAGCAGGCAGGGTATCTTCATGGTGGCCTTCAGGTTAGAAATGTAACTTGTATTCATTTATTTATTTAATTTTGACAATACTCATGCAGACATCACACCTTTCATAAAGAAACAAATTATATACTGCGTGAAGTATGCGTTTGTGTGTGTGTGTGTATGTGTGTGTGTGTGTGTGTGTGCGTTTGCGTGCGTGAAGTATGCGTTTGTGTGTGTGTGTGTGTGTGTGTGTGTGTGTGTAATAATCACATAACACGTATGTTAGGAACAAACTGTTGATCATGATCTGGGAGAGCAGCCAACAGATCCATCAGGTATAATTATACAGAAAATAATTTTCAAATTGTACCAGCGTAGCCCTCCGCCCTCCGGTACCTTCTGTGTTCAGCTTCATGCCAGTGTGCTGGAGTTTTTAGATTGGTCGGTTTAAAACAGAACTTTTGCACAATTCCATAAGCTGGGAGAGAGACACTGTTCAAAACTGCAAATTCAGTAGTTGTTTTTAATCACTCCAGTGAACCTGCCCTCAGTCTGGTTGAGTTATGATTCCCCTGAGTTTATATTACAAGTGTGCTTTCCTCCTAATCTGCTCATTTATCTTATTTCATTGAGTGCATATATTTTCACCGAGAACAGCAGAGACAGTGTAGTTCATCATAAAGTGACCAAGCCCCAGCTAATCTCAGTGTGCAAACTTTACAAAACAGAGCATTGGCAGAAATACTGTCATTTATTTATTTTAAGTATCAACTGTTAAGCCATTCGATATAATTAAAAAAAAGTTTTTACTTTGAATGCTTTACCACCTATGGGGTTGTTTGACCATCAAGCTTGTGTGTTAGAGTTTTGTAGCTGGATTATCGTCTTTAAGGATTTATCAGTTGATCTACAACCAGTGGTGTCATCCAGGACATGGTATTTAAACAAAGAACTCTTAAACTGTTCTTGTCTTCTTTTGGTGACAGAATGTCAATCTCTTAATTTGTGTTAATGTACGTAATTGTAATATTATGTATTGTCAGTTGCAATTAACATTACTGACATTATCACAACTGACAAGGAGTATAGTATTAAAGTCTGGCAAACGGCGGTGTAACGTGGAGTCTGGCTGGTTTTGCTTTCATTGTCCTTTTGCTTATTTCTCCTATGTTAACCTCACTGTGGCATTTTACGCCTGCTGTTGGTTGGGGGCATTATCTTAAAGTCAATGAAATCCGAAATGTCAGTTCTTGTTTTTCACAAAGGAAAGAGAGGCCACTGTGTTGTTCCATGTGCATTGTGAAATGGAAATAACAGACCTGCATTGTCTGATCAAAGGGAGTTTAGTGACAATCACCATTCATAAGATGCCACAAGGACTCGTGCTCCCAGTGGCACCCACTTATCTTCACCAAGCAGATGTGAGTCTATCTACTATACCCATAGCTTTGGAGGATGAGGGTGAGATACCAACAAAAAGTATAGAAAAGTATATAGGTGACGATGAGATTTACACCAGCTCGGAACAAGTTACCACCATCTGGGGGCTTAGGTCAGGAAGCAGGCCAGGCAGATGTCAGGTCAACGTTTAATCAAGCAGGCACACGCAAACTCTACAAGATACACTGGCTTTGAATTGCACAGCAATTGGTTTCAGGTGCTTTCTAAATGCAGGACTAAGTCCCCTCTAAGATCCACCACCAACCCAAGGAGAGCAGGACACCTGCAGGAGTACCTTTTCAACAAAATACTTATTAACACAAAGTGAGGAATCATCTGAACATTCAGTCACCAAAAGAATCACCCGCATCGTCCCATTCACTGTGCAGTGACTGGTGACTAGAGATGATCTTCCCCACTAACGCCCCTACTGGCTGCCCCATGCCCCAGATCCCCAAAGACGCACCTGGTTGCTAAATAAAGGGAAAGGGGGAACCCATGACACAACACAGCCAGGACATAAGCTGGTGGCCCTGCTACCAGGCATTTGGTTGTATGCATTTGGTTAATCAGCCACAGCACAATAGGCGGCCTGTTTGATTTGTCTGGGCTGGTAAGCAAACAGAGCCAGGAAGAACGGGAATGCTATCTTGCCAGTGGAGAAGTGGGGGGCCTGTATTGTCAGCAAGGTTGCCTGTAGGGCACAGAGTTCTGAGGCAGAGCGAAGCTAGCCTGGAAGGATCCCATTAAGAGGCGATCAGCCTTCTGATCTTTGGCAGCAATGGAGACCGAAAGCACCAAATGTATTCCTGGGGTAAAGCCTAACATCAGTATCTAGGTAGAAAAACATACTCCCCTGCAGCTCAGTCCTGAGCAAATAATTCCTGCTACTGACACCAGCTTGGCAAAAATCCCCATTAAGGGACTGAAACAACACTGCCCTGAAGGGGGCTAATACCACCCAACAGGGTCAAGTGAATCTGCAGAATGAAGATAATATGTTGGAAAGGCAGCAAGAAGACATGCAGAAATATTTGCTCAACAATGAGATATATATATATATATATATATAATATATATAATGACCAGCAGTGGTCTGAGGAAATCACTTTGAACTGCTGCTCCAGATGACATGGTAGTGTACCAGATGGCCATCAGGATGACTGATGAACGACAGTATGACTGAAAGACCCCATTAAATTATATCCAGACCCAGGGGGCACAGGATATGCAGCAAGGCAATACCCAGTATCCCCACTTTGGCTGCTGGGGTCTTTTTTCTGTTGTGTAGCGTGCACTCCTGACTGGTCTGAGCTGGGGGGGGGGGCTCATCTGTGGAGGAAGAGGGGGCTGGGATCCCTGCCCCTTTAAGACTGGCCAGTCTGAAATTCAGTGCATGCCTGTCATCAAATCTGGATTTATCATTCCAACAAACTTCCTGCCACTGGTTATCTGCTTGTTGCCTTTCCGCAAGAATGTTTTCTTAGACTTTCACTGGAGTTCCTTTCTCTCCCTCCAGGTAATATCTGTTCATCAGGTGCAGATAACCCAGTGGAAGAGCCAAAAAGCTTTCTGTCTTCAATTTGACAGGTTTCTTCAAATTTCATTGTGACAGCTTCAGCACCAACATCTCAAAAAACCCGTTGGGTGGTCTATTACTCACTGAGAATTGCCTTGTTGATGCAAAACAATCTGTCAAACGTGTTAGCCTAGCCTAGCCATTTCCATATCTCTCCAATTCCATTTATTTGTTGAATTCAACCTCCAGTACACCTGGTTCAGCTAATCGATTAAATATATATAATGTTTAAGTTACTGGAGACATGTTACATCCTTGTTTTCGCTCATCAGTCCAGCGTAAGTTTGCTCTGAACTTGGGATGGCTCTTTTAAGAGACTAAGTGAAAGCAAATAGCTTTCTAATGACGAGTTAACAAAGGCAAAAAAATAAAAGAATAATATGTGTAGTAGGGTAATATGTAAATTGGTCTGTCTGTGATATCTCTGAATGGACTTTTTGTTATGCCTCTAAACACGGCTTTTGGATCAGTCACTGTTAATTTATTTAAAGTGCTAGCTGACTTTGTCTGGCATGCATTATTGCCACTTATGTACCAATCAAGGTTGTCATTCATTTTTTTTAACATTAGGAAGTGTGTAGCTGGACTCTATGGGGCGGTTTCCAGGACAGAGTTTAAATTAAATCCGGACTAGGCTAATTCTACTTGAATCAAGCCAGACTTAAAAAAATGGCTTTCTGAGACAATGCTTAAGTTGACATTAGTTAGTTCTAGGGAACTAGATTCTAGATTCTTAGATTAATTAGTGCTGACCTGAGGATCCTTCAAAAACCAGGTATGGAACCTTAAGAAACATTTGCGTTGTGTGGAACTGGACTAAATCACCCAACCAAACAATGTACAAAGGGAGAAAAACATTTTTTTTTAAACCTTCAAAGATTTTCAGTGATTTGAAACAAAACCTCTTGAAGCGAATAGTGTCAAACCACCCAATTACTGAGAACAAACAGCATGATTCATCAACAGAAAACTAGAAAAAGAATGCCTGGACCACCATTTGTAATGAATTCACAACTCAAAGGCAAAAGTAAGCAAAAGGACAGCTTCAGGTAAGATACTATATTTATTGTTGGCCCACATTTACAAGTCACTTTGAAATGTTTGTTTTATTGTGTAACACAACACAGTGGAACCTAAATATATTTGTGATCCAGAAATATAACAAACATTGAGAATTGTTACTATAATTTCTAAATTGTCTTGTCTTTCTAAGATCCTGTGGAAAAACATAAAAAATATACTTAATTAAAAAATACAAATGCTGTTGCTTGTTGGGGGTGTTTTTCACGACTGGTGGTGGACCCCCAGAAAGACCAGGGACCGATGACCTGTGAGACTTGTTGACTGCAATCATTGATAGCCAGAAAAAAAACATGTTGTTTGCCAATTCATGGCTATTGTTGGCTTCAATCATTTGAGGCATCTTTGTGAGAAGTGTTGCAAAGCAAAAGCATCTCTGCAGGCCAGTCCACATCTGTCATCATCTGCCTCAACCATGGGAAGATCTGGGTTATCCTCATCTTTCATTTGAGGATCTGGGCAGCCATGCTGTTTGTAATTACGAAGCACTGCTGTTGCAATTATGACAATACAGCAGCTTCTTGGTTTAAAGAGCAATGTGTTTCTGAGACACTGGAAATGACTCTTCCATACACCAAACATCGATCCACTACACCTCTAGTGTGGATATGAGCTTGGTAGTACAGCTGCTGCTCAGGTTTGATTGCATGAAGATGGGGGGTGAACAAGAAGTTGGTCTGTGCATACCCACGTTCATCAAGAATGATTCCACTATGTTGTCCTCCTTCAAACCGAGCATACAAAGAGGAGTTTTGGATAAACCTTGAGTCATGAGTTCCACCTTTCCAACGTACAACCAAGTTGGAGAACTGCGTTGCGGGAGTGCACACTCCTTGTACATTTATTGAAAACCAGTTTTTACGATTCCTGTACTCCTCAGCATCTGCTGTAGAGAGACACTTTATGGGAATATGACATCCATCAATACAGCCAATTAATCCAGGGAAGTTCCCATATTCATAGAATTCCACCATGCAGTTGGCTTGGGCAGCCGCAACAGGGAACTTGATGTAGTTGTCTTTCAGTTAACAAATAGCATTGCAGACTTTGTGGAATATTTTGCACACAATTGGTTCACTTACGCCATACAAATCTCCCATTTCACGATGGAAAGCTCCACATGCCAAAAACCTCAAGGTGATCAGTACTTGTAGGGAAGGAGGGATAGGCCTTCCCCTAAAAGAGTCAGATGAAAGCCTTGGCTCAAGCAAACAAATGATGTCAGCTGCATTTTCTTTACATACGGAAACGCTAACGAATCATTCAGTGGGTTGTTCCTGTCTATAACCGCCCTTCTGGTCTGGGTGGCGCTCCTTCATCATCATTGAAATTGTCCAGCTAATCCTGCCTCTGGCCAGGTTTAATATAAGCCTTCACTTAGATCTAGACTAGCTCAAATCATCCTTCTGGAAATCAGACTTTATAAAGGGAAAGTCTGAGAAATGCTGTTTCAGTCAGTTCAGTTTAAATGTGCAATTTAGTCTAAGATTAGTCTTAATCGGTGTCCGGAAACCCGCCCCTATGTGTATTCAGTGGCAAGGTAAGGTAAATCACCCCATTCAGGAAAAGGGGTCGCTCCTACAGCCAATGAGACACATGGGAGTGGCATTCTATATAAAAGCCCTCCTGGGCTTTTCATGTCCGGCAGTGTCAAGGGTTTTCCAAGAATGTAATGAAAAACAAAAGGGATTTGGCATAAGCAGTGTGAGCCCATGGATCCCTCCTTCCTGGTGATGGTGGCGGTTTAATGGGACAATATAGCACCTTTGGGATGGATGGGACAGGCTGTTCCCAACATGAATGACACAGCCATGAATGACACTGTGTTACTGTGGAATGTTTCCAACACCTTGTAGAATCCCTGTCCAGATTAATTCAGGCAGTTGCAGAGGAAAAGGGGAGCCCAGCCTGGTACAAGATGTTCGTATCTAATCAACTGACCATTTACGTTACATTTATACATTTAAATCCCAGAACACCGCATCCCTTGGTCTTTTTTTGCCTCCTCTGTCTGTATCCGCATTTCCGCTGTCTTTAGTAGTTAAGTAGTTAAGTGGTCTTTTCTTCACATCATCTGTGTGGAGTCTGCAGTCTTTGTTGAATGTTTGCTTGTGTTTCCACCGACTATCTGAAGGCTAGTGTCCAAGGAGGGCTGGGGACTGAAAAACTGGCCCTGTGTGTCTGCAAAATCTGGGGTTATATCTGTGGCACCACGACCCTGGACTGGATGAGAGGTTTCATAAAACATATCTTTGATTTAAAAAAAAGAAAATAAGTGAAAAATGTTTTGAATATGATTTTTTTATACTTTCAAAGAAATAACTTTACATTTTACATATCATCATTTTATATTATTACATGGTAACCCAGATTTTTTTACATGAAAAAAAATGTTTTATTGAAAGTTTTTTACACTAAAGTGAATTTACTGGTGGGGAATTTTTCAGCTGGGGTTATATCTTGCATTAAAAAGGCTTACAATCTCAAAGCATTAGTCCTGTTTGTGCAAGGTAAGAATATCAATTACAAGAAAATCAAACTGAACAAAGGTCTAATTACTTTTAAAACTGCAAGTGCTGAGTTAAAAAGATCTAACAATTAAAGAGAAGTGTATTTCTGTCCTTCAAGGCAATTCAATAATGAATTCATCAGTCTGATAATTGAAAAGATTATCTGAACCCACCAGTCAAGTAATGAAAAACAACCGTAATTACTAAGATCTTTCTCTCTTAACATGACTGCACAATCATATATCAAATTGAGATGATATCCATGTAGCATAGCTGTTGTACGTCAGAACCCAGGGAAATATGACCCAAACATATTCCCCAGTGCAGATGACACACTATCTGGAGCACAAAGCATTGAGTGACCACACTTCTACTATGATTGTTTTCCTTTCTCCAGCCCGCTATGTTGTCTCATATTTGTATTTAACAGGGAATAACGCTGGCACGCCCTTCTCAGGTTTGTTTTGCCAGATTGACTGGCTGATTTCTCACCCAGGGTGACTAATCACAAGGCTGACTAAGTGTCAGACAGCGCATACACGCCTTTACATTCCATCTGTGGCAGATTTTGGAGCTCTCTCTTCTCCAGGTATCTCTGAGAAAATATCGATGCACCCTGTTAGGCTTTCTTTATAGACTCCGAGCCACATGGTGACCCCCGCAAAGACAGACTCTGATGTTTGCACTGATTCAGTAAATAAACTTTGGAAAAACCATAGGCCTATCGTTTCTTTTTATTATTATTTGGCTTAGAGACACAGCACCTTTTCATTAATAGGCCCTGTTTTTATCCAATATAAAGAATGATCTGTATGTAAGACACCACATGTAAAGCACTAGTACCAAATCCAAAGAAGACTGCCTTTAACCAGCATCCTGAATTATACACTGCTGCATTTAAGCTTTTGATTAATGCTGTTTTAATGAATTTAGCGTGTTTTCTTTTCTGAGCAGTCTGCAGTGTAACCAGTAAAGCTTAATTCTGTGTGAAAAGCAGGAGATGACCACGACGTCTCAGCTAATGTGAAACCCGGAGAACGCTTCCCAACCGAAACGCTCCGCAGATTTTGACCTTGTTCTCACCCTGTTGGATGGTGAGAGAAGGCCGACCCTTCTGAGTTGCAGCAGAGCATGTTCTATAATAATGTATAATGTCATAAAGCCACCCACAACAGAAGTATTCTACTAATTTATCTTGTGATGGACGGGGAAAAATTTAATCAATATATTGAAGGTACTTAATTAAATTAAATAATTCTCAATTATAATAGGATGGCAAAAACCGAATGCAACCACTAGATTGAAATATAGTATTTTACCCACGCAGGACAGTTTTCTGGCTTTTTAATCAAATAAAGGGCAGAAAAATGTACAATACATGCTCTCTCTTGGATTATGATTTGTTTTTACATTAATTTAGTGGCGCAAACTTCTTCTCTGCAGTTACAAAATGTCCGTGTGATATTATGTAACTTTCAAAAAATGTAACAAATGGAAGTCCAATCAGATGAGTCGAGCAATTAGATTGAGATTAAGCATTCATATTTTTTGGCATGGTATCTAGATAAATTCAACATAATGTATTGAACATAAGACTCCGTAGGCATTCCCTGGCTGGGAACAAGAAGTTCAATGAGTAATTAATTCCTACTTCCTTAATGTCCTATCAGCTTTTGCCAAAGCCATTTGAGTCTGTGCATTATGAAAGGCACTGATGAGGGAAGAGAACTTGCAAACATCAGATGCCAGGCGATGATAATCCTCACTGAAGGAAATTCTCTTACAGTTTCCAGAATGATAACTATATTAAGCATGATAGCAAAGGGGTATGTAATTAGGTCACATTAACCATCGTGAATTATGTTTGAATGATTGTGACTGTCCACTATCTTCACATAGCATAACCTGGGGTAAGGGATGCTTAACAAATTCCACCCTCATTCATGTATTTAAGGACATATTTCTATGCTATAACTACTAGCGTAGAAGTCTATAACAAACTCCATACTTTAAGGTCCAACATAGGGTCAAGACACTATTGTCAGTAAATCTTTGAGGTCACAACGGATTCCAATGCTCCCTATTGCAATATATATCGAGTTTGCAAATACCTTCAAGACAGATAAAGAAATACTGTTTGCCACATGCTGTCTACCACATTATTTGCTTGCGTAACACATGAAAAAAAAAATGTCATATCAAATTATCTAAGGCGAGCTTCAATGCCAGAGTTTCACAAGGAAAGCTAGCCAGCCGGTGGGTCACCAAAAACCCCAGCGGGCGAATCCTTCAATTTCCATAACCAGTTAATCCCATTTGTGCCTTTAGAGCCAATCTCAGGAAGCACTGGGTGCTGAATTCTTCAGTCCCCTGCCCAGCCAGAGAGAGGAAAGGGCTAACAACAGCAGTTTATAACCTCAAACCTACATCTCTGTGGGGTAAACCAGATCACCCCAATAAAAAAATACACTGTACAGAAAGTAATTAATCCACTCAATAAATGATCCCATCAATCCAGGGAAAATAAGACAGAATTCAGACCTCTAAAAGGGATCCCAAAGTACATACATTTAGTTTTAATAAGGAGCTCATTAGGTGATAAACTAAACTTTTTTTTTTTTTTCGTAAGGGAATTAACACCTTCTCTAAATGTATAACTCTATATAAAGACCAGACATACAGCAGGATAGAACATCATTATTAATTTTGTTACCCATTACGAAGTAATTTTTTCTATTAATTATTAAAGCAGTAATTTATTCAGTCTTAACTGGGCAGAGTCGGTGGTGAATTCCTTTACATCTCCAGGATTTATTACTCTCGGGGGATCCTTCATTTTGCCTGCTGTTTTATTATTTTAGTTTGCTGTTTTTGTGGGAAACCCGTGAGGGGGAACCACAAAGATTACGTTTGTTCGTTTTGTAGGTTTCATTTACTTAAATAAACAGTTGGTAGGGCCACGATTGCATCCCCGCCTCCTTTCATCCCTCCTGAGCCGTGCCGATGCAGTGAGCCC
>JAOYSI010000011.1:846249-856308 GCA_025775065.1 Hiodon alosoides
ATAATATTGTAATATTTATATTACATACCAGTTTACTGCTAAGGGGGGTGGAAATTAAACATTGTGAATCATTCAACAAGGACACACAGGAGATGGGTGTTTTTGCCCATCTACTGAATCCAATGTGTATTTCATTTACTAAAGCTTGTGATATTGTAAGACGGGTCTCCAATGAAGTCAACTGGTGTAAGGATAAATTGAATTCAACTAATTTAAAGTAACCCATTAAAGCAATATACAAATTAAACCGATGAATTGGCCATAAATAACTATGTTATCAATCAAATGTGCCACTGTAAACAATTAATTCATTCTCATAAATGTGGGGTATAGAATGTTGGTGGAAGGTAGCCGCTGTGTACAAAGGGATTCAAGAGCCCTCCGGTGGACTGCAAAGGAACAGCACCAGTCGTGTGGAAGACCATATTTCCAGAATTCAGTGTGGGGAAACTTTGGTAATTTACTGCGCCTTGCCCACAAGGCCCTGGACTTGTACAAACTCTAGACAAAGGATTTGAAGCAGGCTGTAGTGTGCTGTCAGCTCCAGGGTTCTGCTTTTTCCATTTCGTTCTTCTGTTCTGAAACCAAATCTTGACCTGGGTTTCAGTGAGACTGAGGGACAGGGCCAGATTTAGACGCTCACACACTGACAAATACCGCGTCGCACGGAATTTGTTCTCTAACGCCACCAGCTGTTCATACGTGAACGCAGTCCTAGCTCTCCGGGGTTTGGCGCACCCGTCATCCGTCCGGCGCCTCTTCTGCCGCGAGGGCTCCTCTGCGTCTGGGTCAGCGGTGCTGCTCAGGTTTGCGTCTCTCGCGTCTTCAGGTCCTTTATAAGAAGAGTTTGATTCCCTTGCATTCAGCATCGACGCCACCTCAGGGTCATCTGTCCGGTCCCGGTGAGCTGCGCAACGCAGGGGATCGTTTCCTCTCTCTTCACCTATGGATACAAACACCTATTAATAAACGGAAAGTTTTGGGCATTTTCCCCCCACTTTTAATTACTTTCACCCAAACAGTTTTTTCAGTGTAGTGTACTTCAAGAACATTCAAAAATCTCTTATTAAAAAAAATCCCCAAGTGCCAGCACTTTTCTCACTGGAAAAACATGCGAAGACCATGTCTGGTGTTGTGTTAAAGTGTGTAGGCGCCGTGGTGCTGAACGGACAGCGCCGCTGCTGCAACGTGTAAACAAAGGCGACCAAAAGAGAGGCATTTTCTTTCTCTTTGTTTTTTTAAATTTTATTCAATTTTATTTTAATGGTCTGAGAGTTTCCAAAAAAGTAGCAGATAAAGTCCACTGCACTGACACCATAAAGGGGTTTGTCCCGCGTATTAACAAGCTTCATGGCGATCCTTTATGGCGTTATAATTGATCGTTTCTTCTACTTTATAGATCGACCGTTTAATTATTAAAACCGGCAAACCAGTGCGTTTATTGCCAAAGAAGAATATTTTCGTCAAACAGTTTCAGTTTTATCAGTTTGAGCAGTAACTCTAAAGAAATTGCAAGTTGATAGGCATCAACGGTGTCGAGATGGAATGAAGCGAGTCGAAGAAGGGGGAGAGGGTGGTTTGGGCTATAATCCCTAAATTATTTATAAATCACAAATCGCTTTAAATGTCATGTTGCGGAAAGCAATCCCGACAAAATCCAGCCCCACCATCTAGCCATGACGTCCTAATGGAGTTTCATATTTGTTGGCGGATCGATAAATGTCATCTATTTAAAGGTAAGTTTTAATCGAACAATATTTGGGATCAGACATGGATGGGGTTTGAAGTTTGTACCTGCAAGCTGCTGGAGGGAGATATGCAGGAGCCAGTAATGGGATATCGATCAAAGTGAGCGGAGGCATCCTCAATGGGACGATTTAAACAATTACCAAGGCTGTCTGTCCTGGTGCCAATCACGCACAACTGATTGTGAGTTTTTAAAGGAATGCAGCCGCAAAAAATAGGAGGAGGGTCAGGTATAAGCGGTCGACCTAAGCGCGTTGAATCAACAACAAAAAATGCATATATGCTCTATAAGCGAATGGTTTGTCCAGGAAATGTTCAAAGCTAATGCAATTTTTAAAACATCAAGCTTTAAGACATTTTACTTTTATATAATCCTCATAAATTACGTAGTCTAATCTAGATTTGATAACTTTAAATGGTGTTGAACAACTAATAAAAAAGAATAGATCAATTGAAGAGTGAACTGCAAAATGTATTCCTCAACAATTCGTAATAGAGCGCGTTATTGTGTTTTCTTACCTGAATCCTGGTCTCCAGGAGCAGAGTTATCGTTAGCATTATCCTCACAAGATGCGTTTCCCACTTTGCTCTTTGACGAAGCAAACTCTTTTTCCGTCGATAGAAGGCTTATCTTCTTACTATTGAACTTCTTTGGATCTAATATGTCAATAATTGAGAAAGAAATCCTGTGATCCGTCGTCATTTTGACCCCGGTGCCCCGGTGCTCCAACATTGTTCAAAGCTTGGGCACTCCAAAAGACGGAGTAAACGATATGCCGTATGTGCATTAGCTAACAAAATGGACAAAATATAGACTTCTGCCCCAAACAGTTTTAGTTAGTTTTTCCTCGTGTTGATTGGACAGTATTGCGCCTATTCTGCTTGGTTGCGCAGCGACGGCCAGCAATACGAGACGAATGAGGATTCAGGTCTTGAAGCTGCTCTTTTCTCCGGTCGATTTTGAAGACGCGGTTTCTGTTGACCACGTGATCCACAAACAAGCAGTTAAGCGCCTGTCAGAATGCCTTGCTTATTTATTAATTAAACGCACCGTTTTTTTTTTATGCGAATCGTTTGTCTTCTCTCTCTCTCTCTCTCTCTGCTTTAATTCAATGGAAATATTGATACTCGTTCAAAATGCATTTAAGTGATGTGGCATTTTGGACACATTTCAAAAGAAAGTGGTTTAGAGTTGGTTTGCGTACGGATTATTTTTCCGACCTGGGCGGTTTCTATGTTCTAGAGCAAACTTCTGATTTCTGAGCCTGATGCATTTTGTCGTAATTCAACGTGTTTTGTAGCAAAAGTAAGAAGGAGCCCAACTACAATACCTAAACATAAATGAATTTTAAAAAAAAGAATAACTAAAGAATGACAAGTCTTAGATAAATGCTGAACGCAGGATAGTGTTTTCGAGAATTTAAACGCACACCAGTAAAAGGTCGTCGACAGCACTTGACTACTGACCCGAGGTTTAACCACCGTCAAAGACTGCTTCGGCAAAAAGCACACTGCATAACTGTAAACGACGTGTGAGATGTAAAACTGCTTGGCATTGTTCGGAAAATAATCATTAAGGTTCAATGCGGCGATATAGTGTTACCAGTCGTAAATAATTATCTGCTTATATCTCTTAGTTATGATAGTTGATGGGTGTTTTATACAAGGGTATATCTCTTAATCTTTCCAGGCATATATGTTTGAAGCTAAATATTTCCCTCCATCGCCAACTGTGATTGGAATTCACCTGCCTCTGAATGCGTTGATGCTGGATGGTTTTAAACCAGGGGTTATCCTGGTGGCAAGTGACGGCCGTAGCGTGGACTGGATCAATATTCGCAGCGGGTGTCCGGCGCTGATAACACAGTGCAAGACAAAGGAGAGCGTCAGTGGAGAAATCCCAGCGTCAAACTCTTCGGGATATTGTTTAAATTGCCTGCTAAATCTCTCCACTTATTTAATGTACCAACACGGTAGATTGTATCTTTCATTAGAAAGAGCTGGAAGTGATTCTGTTTGGTTTGAGGGTTTTTTCAGTTAGGTTTGGGGTTTTATTTAGGAGATTTCTCGACAAATGCATACATTTGCATAAAAACGTTTGCATCTGTCTAGAATGCAGCCAGTTCAGCTAAGCTTTTTTTATACTCTTTGTCAGTTTATAGTCGTTTCACTCATTCTTATATTATAAATACTCTTAAAAATAAATTTTATTGCTTTTCTTTTTTATTAATGTATTCATCGTGCAGACACTCTTACCTAGAGCACCATACAAGCCCGATCAGTCAGTACACTACAGTTACATATCACATGAGATGGTAGGATCCCCAGAAGATAACAGTGAAATTCACTAGTGAAACAGTGAATAAGCATAAGAGATGAGAGAAATGGTAGGCATATATTTTTAACCTCCTCAAGTGCTCATGTTTTGCCACTATAACAGCTTTTGGGTTAAGTATGTGCCATCTTCTCACTCAGTGTTGAGTGATTTTGGGTCATTCTTCTTGGCAGATTTTGATTCATGTTGATTTGGACAACGTTACTGGGCCGCCGTTTTCAAATTCTGCCCCAGATCCTCAGTGGGATTTAGATCAGGACTTTTACTGGGCCACTGTGGGACATTCACCTGTTTGTTCTTGAGCCACTCCAATGTTGCTTTGGCCTTGTGCTTGGGATCATTGTCCTGCTGAAAGGTGTATTTCCTCGCCAGCTTCAGGACAGAAGCAGGTTCATATTCGGTATTACTGTAAAATAATTATATGTAGAAAAAATAAAAATAATGATGGTCTACCAAGGGGCTTAGTGGGTAAATGTCCTTTAATCTAGGATTTAAATTTTAATGCAGATTTAAATCTAGAACTGTCATTTGTGGCAGCATATAATTAGCACAGTGTTACCAGGTCTTGGGTGGGTAGGAGGGAATCAGCAGGGCTTCCCGAGGTTCATCGCTAACCAATGTCTCGTGTCAACAACACGTGCACATGCAGGCTGGGAGTGCCATCTGGAAGGAATGTGCCTCCCCTCCAGTTTGAGCTGAACCTCTTACCTGCAGAGTGTAAGAGGATGGGCGGCTCAAAGGCAACTGGATCAGACGAGTGGCGCCGCTTTTCGCCCACGCTTCGCGTGGACGCACCATTCAGAGCTACCAGCTGAGACGCATTTGGGGATTCCCAGTTGTTGAGAAAAGGAATGCTAAAAGTTAGTCGTTTTTGTAGAAGTTGTGTTTATTATTTTCATTGATATGGAGAGGGGTGGGCACCAGAGGGGCAGCTGTCGCACAGTACCCAGATTTTAAACCTGTCAGGGCAGGTGGAAGTCTTCACCTGAGGTGGGTAATCTTCTTCTGGACCATCAAGTATGATCTGACGGCGTAGGCCCGATGGTCATCTTAACAGAGGTTTTCTGTAATGCAGGAGGACGGCGTTATGATCTGAACCCGGCACGGGGCGGGGTAGGTGTTAGAAGGGGTGGATGTGTCAGACATACTGTAGATGGTGCGGAAGGGTTGGATCCATCAGAAAAAGGTGACAGGATCAGGTCAGTTTTACTGCATGAGAAGAGAAGGGACAGAATCGGGACTAATTCCCAGATTCTTGACAGTTATCCGAGAGGTTCAATTTCAGGTGGCCAGCAGAGATTCAAGAGTCCGGGGTGTGCTTGACAGGGTCCAAAGTTTACCGAGAACGGTCAGATAAAAAAACATCCGGTCTGTGGCCGTCCTGGGGTCGAAAACAGCTCAGAAGCTCAGAATGGCAAGAATTGTGCAAGCTAACGGGCGGGCCACAAGCAGGCAAATGACGGCACAGTACAACGGTGGTGTGCAGAACGACATCTCAGAACGCACGGCTTGGCGGTCCTTGTCACAGATGGGCTATCATCCAGACTCCTTCCATCAGCTAATAACAAGTGTTTGAAGGCAGGCAGACTGAGCGTCTTAATTATGGGGCCAGTAACAGCAGTCAATTTTTGCCTGCTTTGGGGGAGACCAAAAATCAAGTTAAGAGGCCGTTAAATAGCCGTATAAAAATCTTTCATAGGTCCAAGAGCATGCAATTTCCTCCTGTGTCCTGTTATTTAATTGTATTTATTTATTTTATGAGGCGGGGTGATTAAACTCCAACACCAAAGCAGCTATTGTGAGCAGGTCCCAGCTAGCAGCTGGAAGTGTGCTCTAACATGGTCAAACATCAGAAAAAAGACAACATCCCCAGTGAGGATCCTGTTTATCTAAATTAGCATCTGTATGGCGGCAGCTCGGGCATTAGCCACGGCCTCCGTATGAATGGCCACTGCATGCCGGAGGTTTACAACTTCCTACACGCCGCTGCGGCGGCACAGAATGGAAACACAAAGCGTGGCTGCAAGACAAAGGAGGAGGGGAGGCTCCGGAGACATCAGAGGGGAGGTGCGGCAGCTGGACGTTCCTCCAGTCTGCGGGCCGGGGCCAGATCACAGGGCTGCACAGCAAGGCTCCGGCGGTCTGGGGGGGCGCGCTTATTAGCAGCGCCGGCCCCTTAAAGTCACGGCAGCCCCCCAGGAAGCCAGCACAGTCTGCTAAACCAACCATCATTTGTCCAGCCACAGCAGTGGCCTTACGAGTCAGCCCCCCCCCCCCCCTTCTTCCCAGAGGCATTTATCTATGTCCGCGTGTGAACGGGTCGTAGTTTGACTTTGTGGTTACAGCCGGAACTTTTCTGGGTCCTTTCTGGGTTTCGAGAAAGCGTGGTCACATGCTAACCTTTTACTCGGTTTTCCTGAGGACCGAGCTGCTTTCAGCGTAGCTGTGGGGCCCGCGGTGTGAAGATGAGGCAGAGTCAGGCTGATTAATTAGTTTGGCTCCTCTCTATGACTGCGTATGTTAAACCACTGTGACTGAAAAGCTAACTTATGTTGATAAGCAGGTGGGGTACACTTCTCACTGCAGGGCTCATTAAAGGCACAATGTGGATTCTGGCTAAAGTGTTAATGACGTGTTAGCATGCCTGCAGGGGATCAGACAGCCACAAAACACACTAGATTGTACATTTTAAGGGCACTGACTGAAAATAATTATAATTAAATAATTACATTTATCCAGACCCTTACATTTCACACTCAGTTTCTGTTGTTTGTGTGTCCCCCTAGAACAAATCACCAGATACAGATCAGTTTTCTTCATGCAACTTCCACAGCAAAGATAACCAAGTGCTCGGTTTTCCAGAAGGTTCTCAAATACGTGTTACAACTTCAAGATATTATCGTGTCATCCAAGTTGAACAAAGAAACTGATATCTCTATTGTTCTTCATGAAGTTACCCTATCGATCTCAAATCGGCAATGCCACTAACCCAGACTGTAGTGTGAAGCGGTTTTCCGCCAAGACAGAAAATGTCAGGCAAAGACATGTATAAAGCGGTCGGAGGGAAACACACCGGGAAACTGTAGACATTACCCCTGGATAAACGTGTTGACTATTGCAATGCGTAGCGAGTACCTGGATTCTGAATGACACGCGGGTCTTTGCGTCTTTGCTGCGCTCTACCCTGACGGCCTGGTTCCGTCAGTTGCCCCGGTGCAGCCCGGCCAGAGGTTTTCCACAAAGGATGCCGATCTCCGGCCTGCGCAAGGTCAGCACCGCTGCCCGGTAATTGTCTCAACACCTCTACCTGTTCAGGGGCAATAATGAGAGTTTTCCATTATGTGCGGGTGAGCGAGTTTGGCAGATGCTGACGGCCAGCAGATGTGTATAAAGTTGGGGGTGATTTGTAAGGGGGGCTGGCGCTTCAGAGGCCAGGTAATTACAGCAAGGGACACTGTCACTCATGGCATCGTCCTGTCGGCAGGCAAGGTAAAGGTCAGTTCAAAACCGCTCTCCGCTAACATTAGTTCACAAAATGCCGTGGGGAGGGGAGGGGGGAGTCATGGGGCTGTTTTAAGGGGAGAGGGAGGAACGATCTCTATTGAGGTCCTTCCCTCTCTCGCTGGGTAACGATGACAGCATTAAGAAGAGAGGCTCGATCTGTATTGGCCGATGTCGCACTGAAAGCGCACAGATATTCATGGTATTTGTCAGGCGTTGTCTGGCCACACGGGGCTGTATTTACACAGCTGCTACAGCACATTGGCTTGGACATCGTTTGACTGGTGCGGTGGTGTGAGATTTCAATGCACGTTGATGTCAGTGACCAAAGGGGTTAAACTGAAATGGCAGAATCACTTTGAAAACCAATGCGGCGACTGTCGTAGTTGTAACGCTGCGGTGTCAGTGATTTAGTGCTTTTGGGGCGTGTTTGGAAGTCTCAGTTCCCTCCCCAATTCTGAAGGCGTGTGGCTTTTTACATTGCAGCAAAGTGGGCAAAACCTCCATGGAAACGCTTGCATCTGTGTGCGCTGCAAAACCTCCACAGAGAACAATCCCTCCCACGCTCTGGAGCGACCCGAGCCGCAGACCGGCGGAGGGGACCCATCCCTGGCTCTGGGCTGAAGAACATAGCGGCAATGGGAAGCAACAGAATGAAACCCAAAGGTGGAAAACGTCGGCGCGTTGTGCACCCGGAGCGGCGGGTGCAAGGTTCGGCCATCTTCGCCAATGCGGAGGTGCTGCGTTTGCTTTGACGACCGCGACGCACCGTCACTCAGCAGCAGCCCTGATAGCTCATTGTTCTGAGAAGGTCACATCATAATTCATTAGTAGTAATTACTCCCCGGGTGCCACCTGCACTCCTTCACTCAATTGCTCCATTAAATTACGAGCGACTATCACGTCCGGCGCTCACAACAATGAAAATGTATTTGTAATGTAAAGGCGAGAGCTATTAGTTACATTATTTAAATGGACCAATTAAGACCAGTGGAGCTGTCTTTATGAAGGGCAATTAACCACTAACTGTAATTGATAATTCAAACTAATTACCATTAGGAAATATAAATAGTGGGGAGGGAATTTATCATCACTGTTGTTGGGAGAGAGACACAGGAGGAATCTGAAAGGGAAAGCTGGGTAAAAAAAAGACAAAGCCCCATTCGCGCCTCTATTGGGTTGATTTTTTGTCAATTTATACCTTTCTATTAAATGTTGTCTCTTTTGGGTTCAATGTCCTTATATAAATATGTTCAGTGATTCCCCAGGACATATGGGAAATAGTCAATCTGATGTGACTTTTGGACTGGTTCCTTGGGCTGGATGTCAGGGATTTCATGAAGGCGCTGCGTGATGAAACCGGCTAGAGCGTTGGTTTAGGGGGAAGGGTTCCCATGCAGTGGGCCTGAGTTTCTGAGCTTTCTGTCACGGCTTTAGAGGTGCATTCCTCTTGTCTCGTCCCTCTGGTGTCTTGTCTTGTGTTGGTTCAAGTGGCTGATCTTTCCCACTCCTGCATTCCTGTACTAAGCAGGGATCAGATTAGAGCGCTTACCCGGAAGCTAATCACACGTTTGCCTCTCAGTGGGCCCTTAGTCGACACTTTAATTCGGACCTGGAGTGTAACGAAGCTTGTCTCTTCAGCCTGCACCTTCTCCCAGGACCTGCAGCCTCCCACTGTCCAGAGAAACTCGTCCGTGGCCAAGTCTGTAGTTGAGCAGAGACAACGGGTACCCGGACATCTCGTTCACTGTGATCTTAGCCCCTGGTACATCTTCTAAAGGTGCCTTATGGTACAGGCAAACTCACGGAGAGACTAGCTCCTTCTTACAGGACTATTACACGTCTCACCAGGGGAACCTCCCCGCGCTTCATAGTCGCCGTAAATGGAATTCTGAAACTTCTAATGTTAGGGAAGATGACATCATTCTCTTCAGTGGCAGTCAAAGTTAAAGGAATGAAAAGCCTACGGGATTGATCACCAAAGCAATACCCACAAACTCCAAGTCAAGCTTGACAAGACCTCTGTGTCTCTGTGAGCGCTGTTATCCTCTGTGAGGGCTGGTGTCCTCTGTGAGCGCTGGTTTCCTCTGTGAGCGCTGTTTTCCTCTGTGAGGGCTGGTGTCCTCTGTGAGCGCTGTTTTCCTCTGTGAGGGCTGGTGTCCTCTGTGAGCGCTGTTTTCCTCTGTGAGCGCTGTTTTCCTCTGTGAGGGCTGTTTTCCTCTGTGAGCGCTGTTTTCCTCTGTGAGTTCTGTTTTCCTCTGTGAGCGCTGTTTTCCTCTGTGAGTGCTGGTCTCCACTAGGAGTGCTGACATTAGTCAATGCAAGAGATGCCTGCACAACCTTAGGTTGCCCTGGGGGGTTCTTTGTGGCCTCCGGGATGATAGAGATGGTTGCATATGTAACTCCTTGTCTAAGGTCCTATGGCTCGGTGACTGACACGCGTCCATTAACCTGTGCGGTGAAGACCCACCTATGAT
>JAOYSI010000011.1:856408-871348 GCA_025775065.1 Hiodon alosoides
AACTCCTTGTCTAAGGTCCTATGGCTCGGTGACTGACACGCGTCCATTAACCTGTGCGGTGAAGACCCACCTATGATCGTGACCAAACTTTGTTTTATATATAGAGCAAAGCCAGGACTGGAGATTGTGCTGCTACAGATTCAGTTCAGTAACATGGGTTCCACAGGGTGGAAATCTAATTTGCATTACGGTTGGTAGGCCAGAACATCCTCACAATAAGCTAAGCTTGTGTGATTGTATACATATAAATCTATATGCTGCTATAGGGTCTTTAAACTTCTGAGTAAAAATTAGGATGGCTCCAACATTTTCGAGAGTCCTGATTTAGTGTTCACTCAAGTGTTCCACGAGGTATAGGTTCTAGCCTGGGTGATGGCGGTGTAATCGCTGTAAAGACTCTCGGAGCCGTGGAGCCACTCTAATCAATACAGTCCCCATCAGCCATTTCCCCTGATGATTTCCCCTCACTTCATCCCTGATTGTTCTTTTCACTGAACAAGGTCTGCTCTCCGAGTACGGTGCATCGCGCTCCCACGAGACCGTGCTTCATTTCAGGCTTTCCTCCACGGGTCAGGAATAACAGATTGTTAATATCATTCAGAACACAGGGTGGACGGGCCCTTTTCTCTTCAAACTTGCCCGTGACCTCCACACACATAAGAGGTAGGGGCTTCTCCCACACTCTGAGTCGGTCTCTAGGACTACCATGGCTGCCACTGTTGTGGGGGGGGGGGGGGGGCGGGGATCGGGGGTTGTGGAGCGACGGCCATGATAACATAGCAGGAAGGCTCTTTTTTTTCCCACAATTGTGATTTCTCCTACAGGAAATATCTACTACAGACTCCACTTTAGACCTCCACCAGGCTTTGAGGTTTGTGCCAGGTCCAATTGGAATTGGATGAGCGGACCAAACAGCTGTATATCACGATATGGTTAATATTTCAATTCCCAAACCCGTACCCCTCAGATTTAATTATCAATTGCTGTGTGAGGACCTGGTTCTGCTCTCCAACCGGGCATTTTGTGTGTCCACTTTTGCAGGACCGTTCGCAGGCTCACCTATCTGAAGCATTGCAGTGACACGTGAGCCGTTTATGGAGACCGTTGCTTCATGACTCAAGAGTCAGAGCAAGTTTTCCAGCGTTTAGCATGGGGCCTCGGAGCGCCGCCCAGCTAAACCAAGCTTCAGTTCAGTCTTTAGAGGGTCCTGGAACCTTTCGGTTTTGTGTGTTCCCCCCCGATGCCTGCCATGCACCTGAGCCCAGAAGCCCTCCCCCCGGATCGGCTCTGTCGAGCGGAGGAATGACCGACACTCGCCATTCTCCATGACAAAGCACCTGCTGACCTTCATCTTCCAGCCATTGGGTTTTTTTTTCTTTTTTCCTAACCAGGAATGATTGGGGAATATTTGCTCCTCCTTTAAGGGTTATTGCCCTTCACTGATAGTAAATCAGTAAATCTCCCCCGGGGCCGGGTCCCGGCCTCCATATGCCTCAGCCACAAGATGGCTTCTGCAGGCATCACTACCCATGTGGAGCGGGTCGGACGATGGGCTCCGCGCTGTCGCCTGTCGGTGGAAATCAGAATGTAGGGCCCCGGCACAAATGCCTCATCTTCAACCCTGGACAATCAGAAAGGTCAACTTCTTTTCCAGGGGGGGGTGCTCTCTCTCTCTCTCTCTCTCTCTCTCTCTCTCTCTCTCTCTCTCTCTCTCTCTCTCTCTCTCTCTCTCTCTCTCTCTGAGCCTTAATGGTAGCATATTTGTCATCTCACCATAACTCACCACCCTAGATCAACAGTACATCCGCCAAGGTGAGGATGGTTATGGTGTCAGGCTTAACAGCACTAAATAAAACTAAATCTCGTACTTTTTTTTTGCTAGACGGGTACTGAAGGGGTTTATCCATTCACCTGTCGAGCTTATTTTTTTTACCTTCTTTACCTTCTTAATCTCTCTATGACATGGATAAGAGCTTGTTAAGTTTAATACGAAAGGAAGAGTGAATAGCTCCAGTAATCTCCATGCAAAATGCAAAATTCCAAGCCATTTTTGAGAAAGCTTAAAAACGTTTTAGTTTTATATATATTATATATATTATTTATCCACTTGGATTTTACTAAAGCGATTAAGACCTTTGTATGTACCCAGCTCAGTCACCCATTAAGACTTGGGATGAATGTAATGAGAAAAACGTCATCTCTGTTTAGTTTAGCCTGACCCTCATAAATAGAGTAGACAAGAGGAACAAGGCATGCAAGGTGAGTTAGTACCGGCCCGCCGGGCTCCCGCTCTCTGTCTCGTCCATCTGACAGGTGCTGAAGAGCAGGGCCTGGCGAGCGAACGATGTCAGCCCAGCCTGGTGCCTTATAACCAGAGGACGCGAAAGACGAGCGCAGGTCAGCGCGTGTTTACATCCTAATCACGTCCTGCACGGGTTGCTCCATCAGACACCCGTCTGTCTGACTACAACCTGACTGCGCCTTTGACCTCTGGGCCACTACTGGGGAGAGGGGCTGGATTTCAACCCTCCTTTTCTGGACAGGTAAAAAAGTTCCATGTTAAAACCGGATTAGTTTGCACATGGGACTGCGGAACTGATAGTCAGTTCCAGTAATTAAATAAAAAAAGAGACATTCATGTTTGTATGCATATGACAGGATATAATATTGTTTTGTTTGGGTGTCTGGTTTATGGGGCTCAAGGGCTTAAGGGAAGAATCGACAAATAAATTAGATTTCTAAAAGAAATCTTCAAATATGGGCTGATATGCTATACTTGGCCAGCAGAGAGCACTGTAACTCCAAGAGTGCCCAAAAGTTCCTGATCGGCTCAGAAAAAAAAGAATCACTTGTACTCTTTTCCATAATGTTATGTTTTTCTAATTGTTCTTTTTCATATGTAGTCCAAACACGACAGTACAATTAGAAATCGTCTGGAACACGATACCCCAAGTCTAGATCTCAGTGATTCAACGATAAGTGCCAGGATTTGAGTTGAAAATACCGGCGGAACGATTATAGAACCAACCTTATTTAATGATGTATGTTTGCAGTCAGGCAAACTGAGTTAACTGAGATACAGTGTTTTGGTCACCATGGCAGGCCTGCTCTGAGTGGTCTGATGTGTTTAAAGTTCTCTGAAAAAGAAAATTACGGTCAGGTAGTTTCCCAAGACTTCATATTCTGTTTCACCAGTGGCCTACTTATTGTTGTTATGGAGTGCATTTGGAGACTGTATACATTTCTGCTTCGTATGCAGTTATAAGTGTTTGACCACAGTAATCTGCACCTCACTATTCAGTAATTACGGTCTTGTCGTAATGGAGATGACTGGACCCCAAGTTTCAAACTGCAGTAACGTGTGGCAAAATGGTATGTTTGTGCGTGTGTGGTATGTTTGTGCATGTGTGGTAGGTTTGTGTGTGTGTGGTATGTTTCTGCGTGTGTGTGTGGTGTGTTTGTGCATGTGTGTGTGTGTGTGGTGTGTTTGTGCATGTGTGTGTGTGTGCGTGTGTGGTATCTTTGTGCGTGTGAGTGTGTGGCATGTTTGTGCGTGTGTGTATGGTATGTTTGTGCGTGTGTGTGTGGTGTGTTTGTGCATGTGTGTGTGTGGTGTGTTTGTGGGTGTGTGTGTGCGTGTGTGGTATGTTTGTGCGTGTGAGTGTGGAAGAGAAACACTGGTGTGACATAGACGTTGAATACTGCACAGCCCTGGCATTACTTGATTACATACTTTACTTTACCCCCGGAGCACTAAATCACTAAGTGTGTACGCCAGTGAGAAAATCTGTTCTTCAGGAATCATCAGAATGTCACACCGCTGCAAAGGGCAGCCACCAAGCATGGCTCTGAAAAAAACACTCTCCTGTGTAGTGTGAGGGGGGTGCTGTTTGTTTCCGTTTAACCACATGTGAATACTTCTGCACCCAGTTCACCGAAGCTCAGGTTTTGTTTCTCGGTCGTGACTGTGTCACAACTTGACAGGATGAGGCGACCAAAGTGAAGAGGACAACTAGGAGAGAAAAATCTCAGTATTTTAATAACAGGTTGAATTTGAAAAGTCCCATTCTGACAAAAAGATGTTTGTTTGTTTTGAACTTAATTATTTTTTAACTAAATAAAATAAGATCAGATTTTAGACACCCATGTATATAAAATTAAATACTAAAGTTAACTAGATACTTAACCGAACGTGCTCTTTCCCGTAACGGAATTTCCTCTGCTTCACTTAGCGCCGACTGTTTAGGTCGCATGTAACACACGCGGATGCGAAATACTGACAACATCAGACGAAAGTCCATACACTCTTTCCCCAGTATGTATGCCAATAGATACAAGTTTCAATAATAAATGAAACTCCACCTCTATGCGAGACGTCGTATTTGAAAGTAACCACTGCCCTCACTACATCGCTAAAGAGAGAACCGGATTTTCAATTCCGTGAATATTATCAAAGGTACAGCACGTACTGTGTGCAATAGTAACCGAAATTTGCATTTTAGCTGAATGGAGTATATTATTTGATATGATATGAAAAAATAAGTGATCAGCGGAAAATACATTGCGCACGATAGGCGTGACACTTACGCTGTTGTGTTGGCACATCGCCAAATCGCCGCAGGGCATGCTAGTTTCTCTCACTTTCACACACACGGTGGTGTTTGCTTGTTAAACATTGACAAAGCGTGTTAGACTTTCGAGGCAGTTAAGGGTAGTTCAGCGCCATCCTCATCTGCTAGTCAGTCTCCAGCTGTCTGACAAGCCGTTACCATTTTATTGAGCTCTTTGTGGAAGGGGGGGGGGGGAGTCGCACCCAAATCCGCCAGGACTCATCTTCAAGTTCAGAGCCTTAACGCTTGCCTTGGTGGGGCTGGTGTAAGCTCACAATTAGTTTACTCATCTATTTTCTATTTTTTTCTAAATGACTGTTAATACAGACACCCTTTTAAAATTAATCCAGGGTCTTATTTGAATCGCATTTATTGAGTATTTTTACAGCCATTAACTTGTCATTTTTTTAGTACCGACTTCGTAGGGCGTTTATTTCAGAGCTATGGTAGACAAAAGTGGCGAAACAGAGTTGTAATTTTTCATGTTGAAATTGCACATCTCAACGTGGCCCTGTTGATGTCATTCGCCATGACAACACACTATGTTATAAAAATGTATGTCCAAATGGGTCAATGAATAACAGTGAAGCAAACGTATTTCACCATAGTCCTATATAAACCTCTCTCTTCTCCAAAAACTAAAGCCAATCTTATAAAAGCAGATTAGAGGTTATACTTCATTATTTCTTGGAATGGTTTAATTTGGTTATTAAAGAATACAAATGAGCATTACTGCTTTGTAATCTGAAACCTTTTTATGTACTTAGAATTTCATAGTTTTTCTTTCCGTTAGATAGGTTTTGGTTAGAAGTTTGTACTTTCTTCTAACAGCTCAGCAGCCACTAGTTTTTAGGTTTTTTTTTTGGCAAATTTATGTGTTTTTTCATCTTATGCTTTATAAAATGCAGATTTACGTATGAATTCATTTTTAAATTGTGAGCAAGCGAGGGCAAAATCCTTAAGGACAGCAGACGGCACTTAACACCAGCTCCTGCATTTTTTTATTTTTAAAAGATCAAACCCTCGTTCTTGCCATTCTTCATTCTTCGCTGTATCCTGCAGGCTTTTAATGGCCTTTGGTCTGGAATGGTAAGAACGATTGGATTACTCTGAGAGGGCCTACTGATATTATTTAGGTTTGCTGTCACCAGGAACGTCCGTCCTTTGGAGCAAAAAAAAAAAGACGCCGTATTTAATCGAACATCGCTTTAACTCTTTTCAGGTGGTAGACAGCTTGGTACTGACAGGCCCTCTCTGATGCCTTCAGCCTAAGTTCCTTTAGTGGTAATGTCTTTTCCTCTATGTCCATGTTACACAGAGATACCCCTACTATCTTTTCTGAGGCCACCGTTAGAAATAGTCTTTATTTATTATCATTATTATTATTATTATTATTATTATTATTATTAATAACTTTTTGGCCAAGGCCCTTTTTCTGTTTATTTTATTGTTGAATTTGACGTTAATTTTCCTCCTTACAGGAGGGATTTAAAGATCTCAATCTGCCCTCCACAACTATCAACATCCGGCCTGCCCAGCGCCAGACCTTTTTATCCTGTCTCCCTCTTCAATGCTTTTTCAGTGAACTGGAACCTTCTGGTCAGCCCTGAATGTCTCTGCGTTCAGACGAGGTCTCAGTTCCTCGCACGCATAGTGAAGTATGCTTCTGATGTAGTTTCCTTTTTCAGTATGACTTAATTGGGTAACTTTCTTTTTCTGTAAGATGAATAAGACGCAGGACGTTCCGCGGACAAAGCTTAAGGAATTGGATATTGCAGTATGACAAAGGCAGGCCACATATTTTTAACATAACCAGTTCACCTTTAGAACCTTTAGAAACCCTAAAGGCATCCTGTTTTTATTTGTATTTATGCAGTCTCATTCAGTGTGATTTGTTTATGATGTAAGTGTGTTGACCACCGAAACGACTGTCAGATGATGAATACCTCAGAAACACATACGATATGTCTGTGTTTTACTTCATAAAAGGCTTACTGAGATTATAATAATTTAAAAAGCCTGCCTAAACAAGCAACTGCTTCGTAGATTTAAAAATATATATATATTTTAAAAGCTCAAATCACAATGATTTGTTAATGAATAGTTCTTGGTTAAGGAGCCATTGTTATTTTAATAAAACATATGGGCCGATGAACTCTTGGAGCAGTTAAAGAAAAGAGCCAGAGTGAACCCAAGACCTGAAATATTAAACAGAACACGAGATCCATAAGACTCGCTCACTCGGAAATACCGTAGTAAATATTCGCATGAGGCATCGGTCCGACCAGAGCGCAGGGTACGTAGTTCGTCTTCGTGAACAGGGCGCTCCCCATATTAACTACCCCCCCGTCTGAGCTCCATGTTGAGCAATCGTGAGTTTCCTCCAGAACATTCCGGGGTACTGCAGCCGCCTGGGTCATCCATGCTGTCTGCTGAAGTCTTATCTTGGGTGAAAGGCTTTTCAACACAGCCGCACATCGAGCACGCCCAGCCTTGGAACAGACATCTGGCTCCTGTGAAAGGCGGAACTCTGTTTCATGGCGTGCAGTTTTGGCTGTCTGTAATTGCTGCAGCGTTGTGTATACTTAGTGCACGACAAGCCCTAAAGAATCACGGACAATTTGCCTTCTCAAAACATCAAGGATTGTGCGTGAGGATAACGTGAATGAGAATGACCGTGGTCTCCTCACCCAAAATGTTTTTTTACGGCTATTCTATCAGGGCTAAGGAGGGAGGCTGGACTGTTACCAGGGCAATTATCGGCCATCGGATGCCATGGATCACCCGTCATTATTTTTCAACCCCCCAGACCCCCAAGGTTTACTCTAATCTTAGTCCGTTTTTGACGGATCGGACCATGGCCTTACTGGACACCAGCCTGCATGATAACAAAGCCCTCAGCTGGTTCAGCCTGAGGTTGGCCATCCCTAACCAAACCTTGTTCCCCACAGAAGACCGTCCTCTGCACAGTTAAATGAAGCCCGAGCTCCTGGCACCAGCGCTGCTAGTGGCCAAGGTTAAAAAAGGCCGTCACAGGGACGTCTCGTTTACTGCTTACATGCAACTGTCCCTCACACACCTGAAAACTGTGCATGGCCTCATTTGTGGCATTCTGTCATCATTCTCACTCACCGAGGGGAAAAAACAAAACAATATAAAGAGGTTGCATATTTATTTATTATATTCAGATTAAAAGAGAACTCTGTTCACTCACCTGCTGTGTTCTGCGGAGGGGTTGGTGCGTGGGAAATTTCGATAACCCTCGCGTCAAATCATGGTCAACTGGATAAACAGTGGTTTCTTCATTGTGAATTTTCAATTCTGTTCCTCTTTCTTTATTAAGTTCCTAATCACCCTTTGTGCTTTACATCTCCATATCCCACACTAACAGTACATTTACCATTACATTTACAGTTTTCTTTACTGTAAGATCGTGTGACCCAGAAACAATTCAGAAAAATACAGACACAGTTTATTTAGCAGAGAAAGTTGCACAATCAATTACTGTTTAAAGGACCAAGCCCAATGGAACAGTGGAACCCAGAGAGGGCATACCCAGACATTTTCTAAACCGTTTAATTATTCTGACCTTCTCTAACCCCAAAAGAATGACCAGCGTCTCTCTAGTTCTGGAGATAAAGTGACTGGAATGGCTGATGTTGAAGCAGCGCTAAAAGAGATCGCCCACAGCCCCCTCGGTGTAAACGCTGACGGCAATCAGGGTCTCCAAAGGAAACCACACACCCGAGTCAGACCAGCTGATCTCACAACTGATTACTGCCACTGTACAGTCGCACAGAGTTTTGTATAACATTTGTGGCCTCTCCGAAGAAAGCAGGCAGAGCTGATGTTTCTCCATTTTCCCTCAACATCTTGTCCAGCGACTCGTTGATCAGATTTTTTGATGAGCGGATCGTCTCGGTCTCCGTTACTGAGAGGAACAGGAAGGAGAGCAGGCTTCTTGTTAACCACAGTTTAAGTGCATGTATTGGCCAGAGTTGTGAAATAAGCCTCTTGCAATCAGAGGGAGAAAAAAAACAACAGTTGAAAGGAACACCAGAAGGCAATTTACCAGGCAGTGATTAGACGTATTTTCTGATAGCTGTGTATTTACACATTATTCCACCCTGGTTGCCGGGTGACTCCTCACTCCTACAACGCAGCCATGCCTCCCTCTTCCCCATCTGTGTTGAGGCCACACCACTCCAAATAAGCAGGGATTTCCTGCGTATCCATGCCAGCTTTTTTAATGGAGTCGGCCCAATCAAATGAACCGTTCCACACACTGGCAAAGAAATAGCGGACAGCCAAGTGATGGGCAAACCCAATTGAGAGATGCTACAGCGAGGCCCATTGGCAGGCACGGCTTGCCTCAGTCGATGTGCTGCTTTTGGAATTACCGCCGCTCCGGTGTTTCACCCCATAAAACCATCTCCATCTTAGGAGAGACATCTTCCATAGGTTCACAATCCACCTCACTAGTTGAGGCCTGTTCCCCAGAAGGCAGCACTGTTCCGTATTTTTTTCAGTGCCATTCTGTTACAAAGGAGATTTGGTGTCATTGATCTTATGATAGAACAAGTCATTCATGCACGGGCTTGCTGTCCATTGTGGCCCTAGGTAAAAGTAGTCCCCCTGCAATCACTATAAGCCTTCTGACATTGGATTAAAATAATGGCTTAGCCCTAAAATAATGGTTTCATGCTTTTCTTTTTATGTTACAAGTATGTCAGAACAAGCATCGTAAATACTTTCATTTGTGGCGTCTAAAGACTGCTATGAGAGACCTTTGTCTGCTGTGATTATAACTTCAGGGCTTTCGAGCAGACAGTTGTGGAACTGGATTGCACTGGCACACTTACGATGCGGCGTTGTTGTAGCAGGGAGCAATACCTCGAACAGAGGACATCCTGTTCCACCGAGTTTTGCGATACGTTGCCGGGACCTGTGTACGCGCTCGAGCTCGTATAACCCCTACTAAACGATCACCACAGAGGCCTCCTCAGTTGCAGGTTCCATCCTGCATCTAGAAAGTGACTCAAAGGGCAGGAAACGAAAGTATCTATGAAGCGCCCTGTCATTCAAACTACTTACCGGTCCGTTTCTGGAGCTTGTTTTAAGGGGGTGTTTTGGGACCACGGTGCATAAGTAGCCCGTGATCAGCCCCTCGCTGCAAACTAAACTAGTTACACCGTATGCAGGCTGGGCTGAATGCCCTCCATGCCTCAGCATAAACCTGGAAGTCTCCAGAGCACGCGCCGGGGCTACACAATGGAGGAAAAACAAACCTTTTGAGTTAAAACAGGAACCGCATACTTTTCCTGGTTTCCTTGTAAAACGTCTCCTCCGTGAAATAGCACCAAAACAAACATTTTGTGATGAAGCCTTTCTTTGTTTTGTGTGAGAGAAAACAGCCAGATAACGTAAACTGGTTATTCAGAGGGGCAGTTTGTCCCTCGCTACCTCGCCCTGCGGACACGGAAAGAACGGAACGTAGCACACAGCCATCATTACATGAGAAAGGGTGTACGACTGCCAGTGCATGGTACCCTGGCCAGAGGCTGCTTGGAAGAGCACAGGCAGAGATGGGGGCAGATCCAAGGCATTTATATGCAGTTGTGTGAGCAGACGTCATGGCAAGGATTGTTTCGCGGGAGTCAAACTGCAGGGGGAGCATTTGGAGAGGTGTTTTATTTTGTTTTATTTTTTTCGTTTTTTTTTTTTGTTAAGAACATCATACCGGGTAGCAGGAATCGCCTGGTTTGGAAAACATAAAACCAGTACAAGTATGTTGATCTGCGTGACAGAGGTCACCGCACGTGCGTGGCATAGACATACCATCACAGTCACCTGGTAGGAACATCTCACCACTAAATCTGCTGAATGGCTGCAGGCATGGCTAAGAGCTTAGAAGATTGCCATTATCTGCATAGCCGAGTTAATCTAGCTTTAAAGAGATTGTGATTTCACAATGAACTACGTCCAATCCGTATGTTGATATTGTCATGGGGTCGTGAAGGAGAAAAGGGTTAAAACCCTGGAGACTGTTCAAATCTATTTTGTGTTCTTAAGCGCTCCTAGACAGCTGTGATCATCTGAGGAACGTAAAACTCAGCAACCCCGCGAGACATCCGGAAAATTTTTGTTGGAGCGTTGTCGTTGCCATTCTGGCCATCAGTCAAAGTGCTTCGCGTGTAATCAGACCTAACTAGCCAGAGATATGCAAGTGTCGCGGTCTGGCGTCTGTTGAGCGTCATTCCTCCCTGTTTTAAAGCAGCTGTTGGAACACCAGGATAAACGGGCCACACACTCAATGGAACTCAAGGTGCAGTACAGCGCAATATCCAGTAGTGACAACTCAGCATTGTCTGACCTTTCCCTGTCGATTTTATGGGCTCAGCTGTTTTCATTTTGTTTCAACAATGGGCAATGCAAAGGTGAGAGGGGATCTTATGAAACCACAGGCTAATTAACGTCTGTGGGCACTTGTATAGAGACTGAAGCAGAGAAAGAACACCGATTAAAGAAAACCAACCCACGGCGGTCAAGTGAAATGGAATTCATCTGCACACAGTTTCTCTCTTGCCTGTGAGTGTCCAGCCCTGTGTCTGATTTGTCTGGGAAGCCCGGGTGAACGGGCAATATACAACAGGCCATATCAGAGCAGCCTGGTGCATCACATCATCCATGGTGCATCACATCATCCATGGTGCATGGAGATCTCTGCTTCCTCGGTCTTCTCCTTAGGACTTTCTCCAGCATCGATTCGGCCCAAAAGAAAAACCCACGTCACCCTTTCACTTTCTGCTCTTATCGGTCTTATTTAAAGCATTTCAGAATGTATACAAGCAAATTTAAAACATTTAACGAGAGACCCCCTCCTCCCCAGAGGGATATGTCATACTGCAACCAAAACACACCCGAGTTTTGACCAAACCCAGTACCTGAAAAGGTGCTATACATCCATCAGGGATATCGGGTCATTTCTGAAATGAGGGAGAGTTTGTCCCAAGCCAGCTGTGGCCTGCCAATTTCACTTACACAGCCCATTGAGTCTCGTCACTCAGTATAGGCAGGTATCCCAACGGAGAGTTCTCCAAAACTAGCTTGCCCTAATTCGGTCCTTTTAATTATTAACGACCGCTCTTTCACGGCCGCACAAAGAAGCCTCTTCTCTGACACGGTCCGACAAAGGGCTGGCTCCACGCAGCATCAGAGGGACGGCGGCACCTCGCCTGTTCATTCAGGAGAGACCCATGAGGGCTGGCTAACGTGCTTCACAGATGGCAGGCTGAAAGGTCTGTACGGCGCCCCCAACCCCGACCCCGAAGGTGGTAAACAGAGAACGCCCACAGGTGCCTCAGGCCAGCCTACGATAAGGCCCCCCTCGCCCCATTGTTTCCCTACACCCAACACATGCTCCGCGTTAAGGGCTGCTTTCGCCCCTGGAGCCCAGAACAAGCGCACAGGTAATCCCAAACTAAGCACTCGATTGTGAAGCAGTTGGGACGGTCCTGTGGGACACTGGAACGACCGGGGCAGGAGTAAGGGGCCATGCACGGAATATCACTGAAGAGAACAACGTTCCCAGAAGAAACCTGCATGTGAAAGTGGATTCATCTCATTCAGATTGATCACTTCATTTTTAAACTTCATGTTTAACCTGAATGACAAACACACATATATAATGGGCTTGGTGACAAGCCTTGTCAAATTAATGTCTGTAAATCCTTTTCATTGGATTACTGTTTTCTGTAAATTGTTACAGTAATGACAGTTTAGGCTCATTGCCTGTACAACTACATTCTGACCAACAGGAAGTCACCCCTGCCGTGTGCCAAACGCTCACATGGAACAGACGTTTATTCTGCTTATACAGGGGAATTTACATTAATTTACACGCTTCGTTTTTTTATTTCTGTCTAGCCAAGCTTTCATGTGGTCTGTGAGAGGAGGTAATTAAAAATGACAGCCATATGACACAGATTTTAGACTTTCCTGTGGGTGGTTTTGGCAGATGGAAATTCCTCTTTAGCTTTAATGGGACATAAAGGGGGGATAAAACTGTAACAGAAAAGAGAGAGAGAGAGAGAGAGAAACTGAATAAATTAGTTTCAGTCACTGAGAAAAGTGAGTCCAGTCTCTTCACTCACAAACCAAACACCAATACCCTAACGTGCCCACTAGCCTGAGCGCAGACATTTGCTCAAACTGCCCTCTGCGCAGCGGTGTTGAAACGTGACCCTCTAGGTCCGTAAATGTAATGCAGCCCAGGAAGTTATGTAGGAGCGAATGAAAATTGCGAAAATGTTCAAATGTGAAACACGAGCCCAGTGGCTCATGCCTAGGAAATCCCAAATTACGACACGTTAAGCCACGATGAGGGTGATTTCGGAAATAAGCTCCGATTCCTTTGAGGTGAGAGAACTAGCCGTATCTTCCTTTACTTTTCCACTTAGCGCTTCAGTGTTCGATTTTTTATTTCCTTTTTAAACTTTCCTTGAAAATGTTTTTCTTAACTCAGCGCAATGAATGAGGCGGAGAGGATAATGACAAAAACAGCGACCACGGCCCAAACTCATTGAATACCTTCCTGTGAGTGCCCCAAAATCCCATCAATCACTCCCCAATCTTTATGTGTCCAGGAAAAAAAGCGCCCACCGAACACACGCTCTTGTTCCCAGACCTGAGAAAGTTCTCTTTGACAATGTGGAACGACAACACAGGTCAACCTAGAGGAAAAACAGGTCTGGGCTGGAGATCTGAAACCTGTTAAACCCTGCATGAATCTCCAGAGACAGAACAAACAGGGGTTTTGTTCTCTAGCAGCTCGTACATACAATTACCGTCCCCTATTGTCTCTAAACGATGCTGTGGTTTAGTGTAACTTATGTTTGCATCCCATAAACAGTTATTCAAAAGACTCTGGGACTGTGTAATTAAAACATAAAGTGCTGATATACGTGCATTGAGGGAAAAGGTTTAACGCCTGGTGTGGTCTGACTCACTGTTGTCTTCTGTGCCTACTCATCCCATACTTCTGAGGACTAAGTTATACAATAAAAAGCACCCTTCCACGAATTAACATACAGCTGTGAGGTCTGTTCCTAATTCCATGAACGCTGCTACGTGCTAACAAGCTCATATCCAATCCAATCGGAGCATCCCACCTGGAATAGTTCTTTCAGAACAGGAACCCTCAGAGGCCCTGCGCGCCCGCGCCCCCAAAGGCCCCGTCTCGCTGCGCCCCCAAAGGCTCTGTCTCGCTGCGCCCCCAAAGGCTCTGTCTCGCTGCGCCCCCAAAGGCTCTGTCTCGCTGCGCCCTCAGAGGCCCTGCGCCCTCGCGTCCCCAAAGGCTCTGTCTCGCTGCGCCCTCAGAGGCCCTGCGCCCTCGCGTCCCCAGAGGCCCCATCTCGCTGCGCCCTCACCACTACACCACCAGCTGCCCTTTAATGGCCCATTCCACTAATGCTAGACAAGAAGACATCCGGCGATACGCAGGGCAGAAACCTGCGCTCATACGTGCTGTTAACGGCACCAGCCCTGAATGGGTTAAGGTAGAAACATATTTTGTCTGACCAGGGTGACCAACGGTAGATAAATCAAGGCCTCATCAAACGAGGATTACTCTGTAGTAATATTTTTGGCAGTCTGGATTTCTCAAACCACAGCACAGAAGACGAATGGGTCAGTAAATCCACAAGGTTGGCTAACAAATGAGCAGCTAGTAACAGTGTACTTCCTCCTCTCTGGGGGAAGCTGACCTTCGCCTTGAGGAAAAGTTTGGGAGAGCAGGTTTTAAAGAGATAAAGACAGCCGAGCCGTAAACCTGCTTGTTAGCCACTAGGCTGATTAAATTAATATATCACAGAAGGCAAACACAGCAGACAGCAAGAACCAGTCTTTTTTTCCTCATGCACATGAACAGTGCAGAGAAACAGTACATCACTTAAGTCTGTTTGACTGGGTTGTCCAGTCGAGCCCGTTTTTATTTCTGGAGACTGCACTTACATAGGCACTCAACAGACACAAACAGACACGCTCTTACACACGATCACACATTGGATGGCCCTGCCATGAGACATAAGTCTAACTCCACAGCTTTCGAGCAATTGGCTGGTGGGCACGGCAATCTCACGTCTAACCAATTAGAAAGCACGACGGGTACATGAGACGACTTTCCTGCTGTGAGTACTTAGGAACCAATCCCACACTCCCATTCTCTAAGACACCACGAACAGAGTGTAATAAACCAATTAGCTTTCATGTGCGAGTATGTGGGAGTGCGTGTGCGTGTGCGTGTGCGTGTGCGTGTGCGTGTGCGTGTGCG
>JAOYSI010000011.1:885665-908891 GCA_025775065.1 Hiodon alosoides
ATGTTCATGGAATCAAGATAAATGCCTATAAATGTTTGTAAAATGTCCCTGTTCAAAAGTCAAGTTTAATGTCTGTTTTTAATTTCCAGCTACATCCAGGTGTTAAGAAATTTAAAAAAAAGGATCACTTATGGAAGTTAGCTTACGCTGTGACCATATAAAAACTTTGACAACATGCTAATTAACTTTACATGATTGTATTTCATAGCCTTTTCTTTTATGAGTTGAATAAACTATACTTCTGAAAACGCGGAAATGCTATTTAGGTATTATTTTATTAAGAGCGATTAGCCGGGAGCCAAAGATTTGACTTGGTCCCAGCCATACTAAAGCTTTAAGATGCTCTTTATGGTTCTTGTTGTGCTTTTGTTTCATTGGGGGCCAAGCAGCGAAGCTGCGTAGGCAACCTATTGTGATTCTACCTTTTCTTATTATTAGTATTTATTATTATTATTATTATTATTATTATTATTATTATTATTATTATTATTATGCTTCTTCTTTTGCCACTGGAGTCTATGGCCGCCCCTAGAACCGTATGGTAAAAAGTTGTCAATTTTGGCTCACTCATTGGAGACAGTCCCGTGATCCTTTTCACCAAGTTCCATATTTGCCCCTTGAGCACTCAAGCGCCACCAATGGGTTAAATTTGGTGGTGCGTTTACACACGTAACTTTTGAACCATTTGCCCGATTTTCAAAAATGAGGTATCGTTGGATTCCCTGGATCATTGATTTTGGTATTGATTTTCCGCCATTTTGAATTTTATGGAAACACATTTTTCATTATATCTCCTACAATTTTGGGCCGATCTTCCCCAAAATTGGCACAGATGACCTTCAGACCAAGTCTCACAAAAATATTTTTGATTTTCAAAACTGTTTATCTACAGCCAATCAAATTGGCCAAACAGGAAGTTGGGTCATATCTCAGCAACACTTTGAGAAATTGACACCAAACTTGGTAAATCGACTCGGAACCCTCTTATGAGCTTGTCCAAAAAATGTCATGTCATGTGACCACTGCGGGACGCCGTAGGAAGCGAACATGCGTTTTGGCTGTTGATGTGTTTGCCTTAATAAAGTTATTCCTTTGTCTTATCTTGTGAGATGCCAAGCCTGACACATGTTAACTTGTCATGTCAACCGAATTGATGCGGCCGCCATATTGGATTTTGTGTAAAGATGTAAAAGCTTACCACGGGCCACAAATTTTGTCCAGTTTTCAACAAATTTGGCACAGATGATCTTCACATTAGTTATCAAACTGATATATCTATCGAAATAGGAAGTAGCAAATCTTTGATGCATTCACACCAAACTTGGTATATTTACTCTGAATCCTGTTCTGAGGATGCCTAAAATGTTTTTTGAGTCTAACTGCTTGGCCCCCCTCATTGCCTGCAGCTATATTTATCTGTGTTTTGGTATTAAGCATAGCCCATTGTTTGTTTCAGGGGAGAAGATCAGTAGGAGGAAAGTACAGATTCTGATCATGTGCACATGGATATATGCTCTGTTGTGGGCTGTTTGCCCTTTGCTTGGCTGGGGGAAGTATGGCCCTGAACCTTTTGGCACATCATGCACTTTAGCCTGGGGTGAAATGAAGGAACATGGCTCTTTAGTTGTCATCAGCATTTTCTCAATGAATTTAGTCATACCCGCCACTATCATTGTAGTGTGCTACTTCGGATTAGGTGTGAAGCTTCACACTGCTTATAAGGCTGTAAACCACAGTAACAACATTTCCAACATCATAAACATGCAACGAAAGTTGATGATTGTAAGTATAATGCAGCATGTTCCGCTTGTTTCATGTTCATTTTCTTTGAATATAGAGTATCTGTGTGGTAATGTTAACCTTCAGAGATTTTTACAATATTTTGAAGGCTCAGTCGGCAGAATTATTTAAGTGGTTTTAATTGTATGGAGTAAATCCAATGGTAAACAATATTTATATAATATAAAATATAATAAAGTCTATTATAATTAAAAGGTATGGGGAAAAAAATTATAATGAAATATGATTTTAATTATTATAAAATTATAATTATATAAATATAATTAGATATATATTATAATTACATTTATCTCCTTTTTTATGGGTGCTGTAAACAGTACAAATTCATCCAATGGCTGTTTGAAACTCCTCTTAAACAATTCCCCGACAATGCATTATAATTGGAAATTATAATAGCTCTGAAAATTTAAATCATGACCAATTTTATTGCTTCTGCCATTTAAATTTAAATACCTTATGCTTTTCGTCTTTCATAGAATTATTTTTTGAAGATTGACACTGAATGCTAATGGTGATAAGGATATTTATTAATGGTTTCTTTTAAAACTCATATAAAGAAAGGGGCCAGATCAAAACTTTGGCAACCCGCTAATTTCATTTTAAATTACTGAAATGTAGTGCACAGCGAACACTCACGAAACAAAACACAAAATAAGTTTGACCGCTGTCATAGCTATAGGAGCTGCGTTTCTGCTGTGTGCACGTCCCCGGTTTTCTTTTTCTTTCTCTTTATTTTGGCTGTGTGCTGCACTCCCTCCTCCTGCCAGCTCCCAAGACCGTCTGCCTACTGGGAACCAGGTCCTTAATAAAGGCCGTTAATCAGCCAAATTCCCTCATTTAGCTCACTGCAGACCCTCCCCCCAGACCAGGAGAGGAAGTCCACAGCAACGTTCTGCAGCCCAAGCCATTCACCCAAGGCATAGGATAAGCATCACACTTAGAAACTGCGTTTACCTTTCTGTAGTGCATGCAGAATCTCACCGACCCATCCACCTTCAATACCAGAACCATGGGCTTTACCACTCATTGTGTGCCTCCTCGATTATTCCCATAACATTTTTACAGTCTTCTCCTGCAACACTGTTTTCCTGTGTTCAGGAATACAATATGGCTTGGTCAGAATGTAACACCTGGCAGGGAATGTATGTTTGGCAAAGGACAGCTGGTTACCTAGGGAAACCGGGAGAGACTGGAAGGCATTAATCTCCAGCCCTTACTCAGTCTCCGGCATCGGAACCGCCAGGAGGAAGGGGTTCTCGATTGTTCTTTTTTTAAAGAAGTTTACATAATAAATGTGTCATGCCCCACCCTGTTAGAGCACACCCACTCATAATCAACATCGCCTACCCGCCTGCCAGCTACCAAGGCCATCTGCCTACCGGGAAAACCAGGTTGTTAATAAAGGCTGTCAATCAGCCAAATGAGGGCTGCTCTCACATGTGTCCAAAATAGCATTTTAGTTTTTTGAGCAGAAGAAATATGATACTTAGAAAAAAATAGAAAACGCTATTAAACAGCGTTTATTAAATGTTATTAGCGGGATGTCAAAGTTTTGAAATGGTTCTAGACAAGATCTGTCCATAACACGGTATTCACAAAATAAACAATATCACATTTTACTTCCAGTGACATGATGTAGAGGCAATTTAGTTTTTTTTTAGAAATTTAGAAATATTAAATATAAAGTAATTTATATTTGAAATGTATTATTCTGCTGAAAAATATGATTTTTGAATTCATCATGCTAACTCAGACATATAATCGACAAAGTTCACTAGTGTTTTGCTCATCATGCTCATACCTTTCCTTACACACATGCTAGCTAAATTTCATTTAAAATGTTGTTGTATTTTGTTTTGTAGATTTCTGTTCTCATCAGTGTTGGCTTCATTGGATGCTGGACACCATATGCAGTGGTCAGCCTCTGGTCCATTTTTCACTCCAGCAAGTCAATCCCTCCTGAGGTCACCATATTGCCCTGCCTGTTTGCCAAGTCAGCAACAGTCTACAATCCCCTGATCTACTACATGTTCAGCAAAACATTCAAGAGAGAAGTTAAACAACTGAAGTGCATCTGTGGGCAATCAAACATCTTCCACACATCGGACAATGCCACAGAAAATCCCAGTCACATATCGTGCAGCCGAAGCAGACCTGAAGTGCACTCCATAAACCAAACTACGACGAAGCAAGCAGAAGCTAAGACAAAACTGTATTCCATTGAATGTCAGTAGCACTCCTGCCTATATTATGAATGTCACTAAATATTATCTGGAATCTGGCTTTTGCCACAGATTGGTGTTGGTGTTTTTGAAAGATCTTAACTGCAACTGTTTGTTGTGAAAGATTTTGCAGTAAAGGTATGAGGGAAAGGTTTGACCATTAATGAACGGTTACACTGGAAATGGTGAAAATGCACAGCAATACTATTAGGTATTTAGATCGCTATGAAAGTGAGATGTCGTTGTAGATTAGCAGCTAAAAATAACAAATCAGAATTCATAAACTCAACCTCCCTCTATGTTAAGATCATCAATGCTCCTATAAAATAAATATATATATTATATAAAAAGGTATTATAATATTATTGCTGGTGTCCACGAACAGTTTATATGGCCTGAAAACTCACATTTTAAGCACTTATAGTGTTGTAAATGTTTGTGAGAGAATGGCAAGTTCTTTTATCGATTGTACAGCAGTTAAACCAGAAAAAGTATACTCATAAGCACTACTCCAAACTGTTGTCCACATCTGTGTGGATAGAGTAGAAAGAGTGGCTACTGTTATGTATATGATCTGTTCAATTGATTATGAGCACTACTTTCTGGCGCAAGTTTACCAGAGTTCCGGTCAGATGTTCGACAGGCACAGATATAAAAATAAAAAAAAAGAAAGAAATGTTTTGGCGGTAGCGCCGTATGTGTGAAGTAAAAAGCTTGATTCCAGCTATCTGAGTGGATGCCTCTTTAATTACTGATAATTGTGTAATAGAGTAACATACACAACAGCGACCCTCCTGGGTGGCTCAGCTGCTAAAACTGCTTGATGGTTTAGCTCAAATAGTGATTCCAAATTTGGGAGAAAACACCAGAATAAATGGCCGTTCCAAAAAATAAATAAATAAAGGGATGATGGTGATGCAATCGAATGGTTTCTGGCCATGGTGGTCGTGTACATTCTTATCTTTAACTAAAAGAAAAGTCATGTATTGTGCCTGCTAGAAAGTCTGCAGGTGAAATAATTTATTATCCACATAATTGGTTCAATTATTAATTAAGAGGCAAAGTGGAACAAAAACCATCAGACAATACGTCTGTCGTGGTACATGGTTGTTGACCCCTGATATATTATATACTACGGATTTAGATTTGGCAAGTAAGTCGAGCTCTAGCTAACCCGTTGTCTTTTATGCCAGCAGTCTTTGGTTGCAATTTCTTTCACGTAGGTTTGTATTCAACACTGTTGCAGAGACACAAAATTTGTTGGGAGTTCTCCAGTTTTATACCTTTCAAAAGACTGATACGGTATTTTGCAATGCCAGTTTAAAGCTTTCATTTGGCATTTGTAGATAAAAAAAGCCAAATTAGCCATTAGTGGTTTCTCCTGTTATTATTTTCTTATCTCATCTCTGTATACTTTCCCACGCACTTGTTGGTTAGCCCACGCTCATTCTGTATTTATAAATATAGTGAACAAAAGTGTTCCTTTTGATTTACTTCTACCCTTTACTGTTGCTGTAAAGCCACTGAAAATAAATTGACAATCGGTCAGTGTTTTTTCTTTTCTTTTCTATTCTCTTATACATAATGCTTAATACACCTTTCTCTCTCAACTATTTAAGAGCAGAAATTTGCTTTTTTACAAAAAAAAACAAACAAAAAAACCCTTTCAGCTTTTACTGTATTTCATTGTAAGAATGTAACAGATTCGTAAAGACTTTAGTGAAAGTGTAAACATAGAACATGTACCTTGAATTAATTTTATCTCTCCTGCACCTTCTGATTGTACTAGTACTAATTTATAAATTGATTTATTTCTGCATGACTCCTGACTATATCTGCCTTGGAATGTTAGCATGTGTCTAGAAAACGCTGATGTTCGTTCTAGATAGTGTGGGTATTTAAAGCACCATTCTAATGTGTTTGGTTCTGAAGCATTTTCTGTATATTTATGTTTCTTTAAAAGTCATTAGAAAATACAACTTTATGAAATTAAAGGGACAACAGTAGTACTGATCTACATCAGTCATCCACCACTTTATTGCGAATATTGCAAATATATATTAAAATGTAATTCAATTTGTAATTCGCTAATATGAGAGAATTTGTCAGGGGTCTGAACATTTTACAAGGTGCTGTATATAAGAAAAGGTGTTCTACAGTACAACAATTGCAATGCAATTAATATTTAAATGTCAGAAATGCAAGGGGGAAGAAAGTACAAACATAGTATAATGATGCTGAAGAACAAGTATAACTTCATGTATGAGTTTCATCACACATGAACAACATTACATGGATGTTCCTAAATAGGATTTTATTCATTTCGACTGAAAAAGACAAATATAAAAAGCCATTTCAGAAGTAAAATAAAAGGATCACTTCTCACGTGGAGATTACACCAAGCCAAGAGGAAAAAGTGCATTAAGACAGACCAGATTACTCCAGATATGTATAAGTAGATTTGCATTATATAAGATGCTATAGAATCAATACACCATATAACCGCCCACACAGATCAGTTTAACTTCCTATGCCTTCCCATCTTCCTTACTCACTAAACCAATGTGGTCACAAGGGAAACGCAAACTCTTCGTGTATTACGAAGGCTGCTAACTAAGATTAAGTTATAGGAGACTTCAATAGGAAAGAGATGGGAAGGCTCAAAGGGTCACTTTCCTGCAGGCATGAAACATTGAGCAGCCTGAATAAGTAAATTAGGTGAAAATGCTTTGTGGCAAGGCAGATGGATGTCTACAGTATACTCCTTTGCTAGCAAATGTTTGCTAGGCACACCGCTCTATCACCCAGAAAACATCTATGCAGGGTTTTCACTGCGAGCACCTCTCACAGGACACAAGCCAGTGCTTACCGAGCCACCTTTGTAGTTTCATCTTTCCCCCTCATCCCCCTTATTCCTTCAATGTCTTATGTAAGCTTGAATAATGCAAGTAACATTGACATTAAACATATTGATTATCTTCAGTGAAAGCTTTTCAAAGGCAGCTTAGTGGTAAGCCTTAGGGCCATTGTCTGAAATACTTCACCGATTTGGAAGATAATTTAATTCAGCGTCCCAACAATCACACGCATCTACAGCATCTTCAGATATACTTCAGTGCTGTGATATAAAATCCCAGCACGTCATAATCGTGGCATTTCCTCAGTGCCCATTAAAATCACGAGGGAATTCTTTTCTTGTCTAGAAATGATACCATAACAAATGAGTAGAGAGCCAGACAAACAAAAGATCAGGATTTTATTTTTTATTGCTTAATTCATTCCTTACATGAAATGGGTCAAACATGGTAAATTTTTCCACAAATCAGAGAGGACAGAACATCACATTAACGATTATATAGGCAGTATTTACACTCCTAAGCAAGTTATTTCTAGGTATACAAATATGGCTAAAACCTAATTATTGTTGAATTTTAGCAAATTAAAAATAAGACAAAAATTACAAAGCGTAAAATAATTGATTTTATTAATGTTTTTTTTTTTTTTTTTTTTTCTGCCGGAAGGTATGATTTAAGGTGAAGGAACCTCTCTGTAGCCCTCATTATTTACACAGAAAAAGGTGGAAGGTGGGCAGGATAGCGAGACAATATAAAAATGCCTAAATATAGTTAGAACAAGTTACTTTCTGTCCATAAGAGCCAGTAATAAGCCACTTTAAGTGCTGTATTGACAAGACATAATTCTCCAAATTATTACATTGCTTGTCGATTCTTTTCCAGACTCTTCTCGATGTTGTCAATTACCTCCACAGCTGCTTGAGGAATTCTTGTACCAGGACCAAAGATGCTACTAACTCCGTTTGCATAGAGAAACTCATAGTCCTGAAATATAAAAAAGTTATTACTTTACAGGCGAGTAAAAAAAATTTAATAATAATATGATATTACCTGTAATCTCTTCACGTCACTCTGATGGGAAGATTAAATCTTTAGCACAGCATTGAACGTTTTGCTTTTAGATTGTATTCATTCAGCAGATGCTCTTATGCAGAGCAGCTTACAGCAAGTGCATACGACTCTTTGATGATGCTAAAAACGTACGTGTATTAAAGTTAAAGTAAATTACACTCTCTCACATACATGAGTATACACTAATCGCACGATGTCACACTTTTATTAAAGGCTGTTTTCTCTTTAGTGAGAACTGAGCTTAAGTTTAACGCTTCATTACACCCAGGGTGCGCAGTGGGCTCAAGCGGAATGGCAAACTACACCAACTGCACTGAGGTTACGCTTAGTTACCGATTCATCTACATTTATACTGCATTCCAACTGGATATGGTTCTGCTTGCCAATTTTTAAATGAGGAAAAATGTAAGGTGCCATTACAATTACTGCAATTAAGACATTTTGACAATACATCAATCAAAACTCTGTTCAGCCAACAATTAAAAGGATATTTATCTAAAGATGACGATGATCATTTTTTACAAAAAACAACAAACCATGGACGGTTAAAAACCCATTCACTTGTGTGCATTAGAGAACAATGCAACACTTGCCTGTGGCGGGATGACTCCTCCACAGATGACTAGGATGTCAGGCCGGTTCAGGTTCTTCAGCTCTTTGACCAGCTCAGGGACCAGAGTCTTGTGACCGGCAGCAAGGGTGCTAACACCAACACAGTGCACATCGGCGTCCACTGCTTGCTGGGCCACCTCCAGCGGGGTCTGTCACAACAATGACAAACTTGGCTTTACTTTCTGGAAGACAGTGTCCACATTTGTACCGATGCTAAAGGTGCTTAATCCTTAGCTTTTTTAGTGATTGCCAGTTGTAGATCCCACTGCCATTAAATGGTGTTCCAATACACAAAAAGAGCCAGTAAAGGGACCTCCACATATATTCAATGATCAAAGGTATCCTTCAACCATCAAACCCTCCTCTTGAAAGACTTAAAGGCGTATTCTATTATGTAAATAATAAAAAAGACAGTGTAAGTTGTAGAAAATAAGCTATATGAATAAATAAAGTAGACAGAAAATGAAATGTAATTATCAGCATTCACATTTAATACATTTGGTGTATTTAAATGCCTATGACCATATCACGTTATTTAAAATGCGTATCTCATTTCATATGCAAATAATTCCACTGATGATGCAGAAAGCTGGAAGGTGCAGTTATAGCCATCCTTTATCTATGACGCACACTTGAGTGAACCCCAGTGCTTCCCAATGTTTTTGTTTTTATTCTCCGCTCTTTCCTTTATTCCTCAGTAGATGTCAGAAGGCACCAAGGTAAGGAGTCAAGAAAGCATGAACATTTATCCCTTTATTATTTATTAACATTTATTAAAATATGGCAACAGACTGTTATATTGGCTCTGAATATTATATATACACACACACGGTCAAATTTGTTGGTACCCATTCACAAAAAATGAAGAATGCACCATTTTCTCTGAAATAACTTGAAACAGACAAAAGTAATTGGAATCCACCATTGTTTATTCCATATTTAATAGAAATCAGACTTTGGTTTTGATTTTGTTTTTCAACATAATATTGCAAATAAAACGAATGAAAATGGCATGGACAAAAATGATGGGACTCAGAACCTAATATTTTGTTGCACAACCTTTACAGGCTCAATGAGACTTCTGCACCTGTTAACAGGTAGTTTGGCCCACTCTTCCTGAGCACACTGCTCCAGCTGTCTCAGGTTTGATGTGTGCCTTCTCCAGACAGGAAGTTTCAGCTCTTTCCATAGATGTTTGATAGGATTCAGATCAGGACTCATAGAAGGCCACTTTAGAACAGTCCAATGTTTTGTTCTTATCCATTCTTGGGTGCTTTTAGCTGTGTATTTTGGGTCATTATCCTGTTGGAGGACCCATGACCTGCGACTGAGACAGAGCTTTCTGATACTAGGCAGTGCGTTTCGCTCCAGAATGCCTTGATAGTCTTGAGATTTCATTGTACCCTGCACATATTCAAGGCACCGCGTGCCCGGTGCAGCAAAACAGCCCCAAAAAATAACCAAGCCTCCTCCATGTTTCACTGTAGGTATGTTATTTTCTTTGAAAGCTTCATTTTTTCATCTGCGAACATAGAGCTGATGTGACCTGCCAAAAAGCTCCAGTTTTGACTCATCTGTCCAAAGGACATTCTCCTAGAAAGATTGTGGCTTGTCAATATGCATTTTAGCAAATTCCAGTCTGGCTTTTTAATGTTTTTTCTTTCAAAAGTGGATCTGGGTCTTCTTCCATGGAGGCCACTTTCACTGAAAAAATAATAGATGGAGCGATCAGAAACTGAAGTACCTTCACCTGGGAGTTCTTGTATCTCTTTAGAAGTTTTTTCTGCCACTCACACTATCCTTCTGTTCAATCTGGGGTCGATTTTCCTCCCGCAGTCGGTTTCAGGGAGGTTGGCCTTTGAACTTCTTAATAATATTTCCAACTGTAGTCACAGGAACATCAAGTTGCTTGGAGGTGGTCTTGTAGCCTTTACCTTTACCAAGCTTGTCTTATTTTCTTTCTGATCTCCTCAGACAACTCTCTTCTTTGCTTTCTCTGGTCCATGTTCAGTGTGGTGCATACAATGATACCAAACAGCACAGTGACTACTTTCCTCCATTTAAATAGGTCGAATGACTGATTCCAAGATTGTGTGATTCCAGAGACATGTGTGATACTAATTAAAGAAACTAACTACCTTGGAACATCACTATAATCCAATTATTTATCATCTTTTCTAAGGGGTACCATCAAATGTGTCCAGGAATTTGAGAATATCTTTGTAGAATGAGCAATAATTAATCTCTTTTCACAGCTTCTTTGCTTTATTCTATGACATACCAAAGGCATGCAAGTATACATGATGCAATAGCTTTTAATTTCATCACTTTTCAGGAGGAATTAAACATTATTTCAATGAGCTATAAGGGTACCAACAAATTTGTATGAGAACACACACACACACACACACACACACACACACACACACACACACACACACAATAAATAAATAAATATGATTCATTAAGTTCTAATGAAAATGACACATTTGTAATATAAATATGACTTATTTGCTTCACAAAACGTTATGAAAAAAAGGTTCCACAAACCACAAACGTCTAGCCTAATCTCCAACAAAAATCTCAAACATTGGGTTTATGTCAGGGGAGCAACTCTGTGGTACATATGAAAGACCATCCATGGCTATGGTTAGACCATTTTAAGAAATGGCTGACTAACACCACTGACGTTACAGTAAAATATGTTTTAAAGCTGAAACAAATGTGTCCATAGGTGCTAGGAATAAACTATATACTTTTTATGCCTTTGGTTTATAAAAGACGTAATCTGTCGATATTTATAGTTATTTATAGTTAATCAAATCCAATCCGTTTACAATCATAAGAGCCATTCACTTGTTTGCAAAGGCTGGGCCTTAATTATATCTGGCGTCTGGTGTTTTTTAGTATGCAAATTACTAAAATTTGAATGTTCACAATCAAATGGGATTCATTGACATTGCACACAAAAGCAAAAACAAATCGGGCCTCTCTGCCAGTTTTGATTAATTTTTTTTTTTCCCCTACAATTTTGTCAAAATCTTTTGTCATGTTGACCCACCAATTCCACAACGCACTAAGGGAAAATACTGCCTCCAAGTATCTTTGTTTAGGAATGTGTTTGAGTTACAACTTCTAACACTATGCAAGAAACAAAGAAATGGCGCCTTTTTAAAACGAAGTTTCTGGGTTTTGATTCTTGAATACGTATAAATTATACATGAGAAGCTCTTCAAAATGTCAGATGTGACAGCCTGTTGGTTGGACCATCTACAATGCAGCAGGTGAAAGAAATTAAAATGACATGTCAAAACGTTTGAAGACCTGGAAAGGTTAAAAAGCAGCCTTGCCAAGATCCATTTGTGGAAATTTCTTATTCTTTTTAGTCTATACTGTAATTGACTGAAAGCAGATAATCAAGGGCCCTAAAGGCAAATGACTAATGGGATGAGCGGGAACAACTTGTGAAACCTAGGGCTCAGCCACCAGTGAACTGGCACGTTCTGGCCTAACCTCCAAACTAAATTGTCACCTGCTGAAAAGCACTGCAAGTTCAACAACTACCAGAATGTAAAACTCAAAGGAGTCCCACTGTTAATAACAGAACCTAGCCAGCTCAAGTCAATATCATGTTGATTCTGCATTCTCAAAGAGGGATTTCCCAGCGCTTCCTGCTCTAAGTAATGGCAAACATATCGGGAGGCAAAAGTGATCCTTTTTATTTATTTAAATAGATGCATTAGTATGCATAAAACAAAACTTTGCAAGAGCTAGAAAAGTTTGATTTGCACCAAAGGATATCCCCAGAATATCTGAAATATCAGGAAAAGTCAAGACGACAATGGCAGTTTATCTGCTTTAATAAAATGACTAAACATACCTGAAAGAGAGGTCCAATATCCACATCAAATCCCAGGTCCGCAAAACCAGTGGCAATGACCTTGGCCCCTCGATCATGGCCGTCTTGTCCCATTTTGGCGACTAAAAGGCGCGGATTACGGCCCTCATGTTTCTTAAACTGCACGACTCTAGAAAAAAATATTTTTTTTATTCATACCTGGTCAGGCCAAACAGGCCCATTAGGCTCAGAGATCGATGTCTGTGTGATGTTCTCTTCAATTGTAAATGCAAAATCCCCTGGATTGTTTACTTTATCTCTTAGTAAATGTAACTCATAGCTTAGTATTACTGATTAAGACAAAACAAATAGATTTTTTAAAAGTATGATTCTGGTCTAGTTTAGAAGGCCTGGTAACAAAAGTATTATGCTTACATCTAATGTTAATTCCATAGTGTTATTACTAAATGCTCTAATTGCTTAATGCAAGCAGTTTATTGCCACAAATCCTCTGGCACAGTGTTGATTTTCATATGGGGTATATTATAACATTTTATAAAAGATAGAGTAATGTGTTTGTAGACAAAGAACGGCAATTGTCACCAAATTCAACTGATATCTGAGCATTCTCCCAGTAAATCAATTCAACAAACCGTTCTTCAGATTTCGGGTTAAAACGAAAATCTGGACAAGAGGTCAAAAGTCAAAATGAGACCACCGTGTCAGTATTCCGTCAATACACTCAATATTCCATCCTGGTGCAGCTGTGGCCAATAAAGTTAACTGCCAACAGTTCAAGAATGCTCTAAATGACACTTCCTGTACATTATGTCATCATCAATCCCAGAGCACTTAAAAATGTTCTGCCCAGCGAGGCATTTTTTAAGCTTATAGGGGCATATCATACCCTCAGTTAGGCACTTTGGCTTAGGCCCTTCTACTTTGCCTCATATAGTTTTATTTCTTTTTTCATATATTATTATTACATTTTAGTTTGTACTGCCCTTTAAAATGACAACATAAGGACTGAACTAAATGTTACCTACTCACCTGTTGTGGGCATTAGAAATTTCCTGGTGTTCTCCAAATTCACTACGATAGGCTCCACTCACCATTCGGGTGCTGGCTTTATGTTCCCCAAACACTGCTTTCATTGCATCTGTAATCTCACCCACCGAGCAGCTAGGAAATAAAGTGGCACTTCATTCAGACAATGCTTAGGGACTTACTATCACTTACACAACCCGGGTTAACAGACCTCAATTCAGATCTAAAACACACTTTCAATGCCTTACATTTTGTAAGAGATTCAAATTAATCAAATAAATTAAAAAAACCCAACCGACAATAATATTGCAACTATAGTAACCTGTTAGCTTTTACTGTTAAGTTAAAGTTAAAACAAAAATAAAGTAGAAAGGTGGCAATCTCTAGGGTTAAGTGTCAGAAAGGCACGTGGCTCACCGTGCTCGGGCTGCCTCCACGGCAAGTGCCAGCAGGTTGCCCTCTCTGGTGCGTGCACACTCCTTTATAGCAGACAGGCAATTTTTTGCAGCCTCGCTGTCCCTGCTCGCTCTCACCTGTTGACACAACATACATTTTCTCCCTGCAACAGCCTTATAACTTGATGACACACAAAAATAACTTGTTGTAAATTGTCCCGCCGATATTATACACCATTGTCAACATGCAGAAGACCAATATACCAGACGATGCTTGTGTTGAAGTATTCAATACGCAAGGTCGATTAGCTTATATACATGTCCATAAGTCCAGGAACGGGCATTTTATCGTCAGACAAGTCTTTGCCAATTGATTGCCCTTTGTAATAACTTCTGTACAGTTGCCTTCTTTGGATGCGACCAGAAAAACACTTCCATCTATATTAACTTAGTAGTTCATAAGTTATAATAAATCCGGTTCATTATTAATGAAGATATTTAGGTTATTTACCTTGTTCAATGTTACTAAAACACTGCCCCCCATCCTCATGATTACAGTTCCAGTTCCCCAACTACTATGCTTACAAATACCGACGAGCCAGCCCGGATTTAAACCTAGAATCTTTAGGTCCATAGTCATATTGAAATATCAGCTGTTAAATAAGTATTGCATTAAATAATGAAAATTGCATATTGCATTCCAAAGCCTTAGAAACATTGTTTTCGTTATAGGAATTTAATTTAACTTCCCAACCGTAATCCAACCACCTTTTCTCGTAAGAATTATAGAGAACTATATATCTAAAATAGTATGTCAGGTTCACTAGAAACATCAGATGTAAAATAATGTTAATTAACTTCTATAGAACTGATGTTTTTAATAAATACTGCAAAAGCAGTGTTGTAACTGCCTCATATTTTTCAGCTCAAAGTCTTGTCAACATCAGCGTTTTGGCTCACTTAAATTCCTTAAAATTTCCAGCCGCCTCTTCTCGCTCTTCGATGATTTATTTTTCTTTGAGGAGACGCTCACTGTAATCACTCTTTTTAGAGAACAACTCCATGAACTCCTTGGTAACCTCTTCACGTACATGAGACTCCAAGGTCAATTTGTCAGCTTCTTCACTATGGAGCTTTTCTTTCAGTTCCTCCACTAGTAAAAAGCAGGTTCTCATACAATTCCTTATCACCAAGGCCTTCAGAGACAAGCTTGAAGAAAATGGCCCAAGAAAAGCCCCAAAGGCAGTGTGGAACTTCAAGAACTCGCTGAATTCCTTCGCTGCTGTGAGGCTGCCATGTCTCAGATAAGAGGTCTTGAAGTACTCAACGACTGCAACAAGACACAGGAAATGCTATCTAAACTTCCAAACTGGTTGACCTTAAGATGGAATAGGAAAGTCATAAAAGAAGAACAACGAAGTCACACGATCCCAAGCTTCAGCCAGTTTCTCACACGTGAAGCCAAAATTGCTTGCAACCTAATAACATCAAGCTACAAGCTGTGTCTTCTGTGAAAGGAACTGGTCAAATAATGGTAATAATGGCTCTCTCAAACAACCAAGCTTTTTATTAGCCAATATAGTCTATAGGCCGCCGGGTCCGTATACAGAATTTTTCTGTTACTGCAGACAAAGTATTGATTGTTGGAGACTTTAATATTCATATTAATAGTAATAAATTAATTACGCTTGTAATTAATTTGACGAATTCCAAGGTCCCAGAGCAGAAGCAGTTTACGAGTCGTTCAATTAATCCAAGTACGATGCTAAGGTTTATCGAAGAGCAGCCAAATGTTTTACCTGAGGAAAGAATATTCAATAGAATTACCTCAGTGGATGAAATGCTAGATATCTATAACAAGATTGGAACTCTAGATCTGGTAGCTCCACTGAATGAAAAAAATAAAGCAGAATAAATTCTCCCCGTGGTACACTGATTATACACGGAAACACAAGCAGGAATGTCGTAAGCTGGAGCGCAAGCGGCACACATCCAAACTACAGGTTTTCCTTATTGCGTGGAAAGACAGTGCTCAGTATTGCGCTGGTAGCAGCTCACTCTGCATACTTCTCCAAACTAATTGAGAACAAAAACAACCCAAGATTTATTTTTGATACAGTAGCCAAAATAACCAAAACTAAAGGGATAGATAAGAGTCTGTATCATAGCAGCAAGGACTTCATGCAATTCATCAGTGAGCAGATTGAAGAAATTAGAATTGAGATAAGGGTGATATCATCTGTAGAAGTTTGCTCTGAACCTCCCGTGGAAAGTAATTCCAGAACTTGTTTTGATAACTTTTCTCCTGTTGAGCTTACTGAAACTAAACAACTTATCTCTTCATCAAAATTGTCAACTAGTTTCCTTGACCCAATACCAACAGTTAGTGAAAGATATTCTCTTAATAACGTCCAAACCAATATTAAACCTTTTTAATGCGTCTTTAGTACCAGGATGTGTCCCGAGTCTCTCAAAGTAGCAGTAATTAAACCAACTTTAAAGAAACCAAATTTAGATCCATATGTTCTTAAGAACTTTAGGCCAGTATCTAATTTGCCATTTTTGTCTAAAATATTGGAGAAAGTAGTAGCCCAGCAGTTATTGGAATTTCTAAACTCTAATAATATGCTAGAAACATTTCAGTCAGGTTTTCGAACAGGGCATAGTACTGAGACAGCACTTGTTAGGGTTGTAAACTATATTCTAATGGCCTCTGATAATAACTTGGTGTCTGTTCTAGTACTGCTTGATTTGTGCTGCATTTGATACTATAGATCACCAAATCCTCTTAAAAAGACTTGATACCCACGTAGGCATAAGAGGGACTGCTCTATCTTGGTTGAGGTCATAAGTGACAAATAGAATTCAGTTCATTAAAATTGGGGAAGACTCAACTGATTTGTTTCCGGTTAGATATGGAGTACCACAAGGTTCGGTGTTGGGCCCCCTACTATTCTCTTTGTATATGCTACCCCTTGGTGATATCATCCGTAAGCACAAGATCAACTTTCATTGTTATGCGGATGACACGCAGCTATATCTGTCAGGGAGCCCGGTTGAGGATTTGCCATTGGCTAGATTGGAGCTTTGCTTGAAAGATGTAAGAGATTGGATGTCCTCCAATTCCCTATTGTTGAATTCGGACAAATCAAAAATGATCATCCTTGGCTAAAAAGGCCATTGTACAAGGCTCAATGACTATGTGCTGGACCTAGAAAGCTGATAGAACATTGTGTATTGGTTAAAGATCTTGGAGTTACAATTGATCGGCATACTAAAGATATTGCTATAATAGCATTCTACCACCTGAGAAACATTGCCAAGAAGAGCCTTTTTTTAGGTGGTCGGGATGCAGAGAAATTAATCCACGCTTTTGTTACTTCCAGACTTGATCATTGTAATTCTATATTATCAGGTGGCTCAAATACAGCTACAAATACATTACAAGTTGTTCAGAATGCTGCTGCAAGGATCCTTACTAGACGTAAGAAATATGATCGCATCATACCAGTGTTGGCTTCATTACATTGGCTGCCAATAAGGCAGCGGGCTGATTTTAAGTTACTTTTGTTAACTTTTAAGGTTGTAAATGGGCTAGCTCCCTTGTATCTTAGAGAAACGAGGGAGCTATTATAGTCCCGTATGTCCCATCTAGATTACTTCACTCACAAGAGGCTGGGAATCTATATATACCAAGAATATCCAAATCAAAATCTGGAGGTAGAGCCTTTGCATTTAGAGTTCCACAACTATGGAATAGCCTCCCAAAATGTGTGCGGGAATCGGACACAGTCTCTATACTTAAAGCAAGATTAAAAACGCATCTTTTCAAACTTGCATTTAGTCAATAGGGGGACTGTGACAGTAAAGGGACGGTGGCAATTAGGAATGTTTTGGTGATAAGAACCATTCCTGTTGTCTGCCTTTGGTGGGGCGGGATGGGTTCAGACCATGGCCATGTGTTGTTTCCGGCACTCACCCTCTTTGTATGCTGCCATAGATATATGTAGCTGGGACAAATCACAAAGTTTCACTTTTAAAATATTCAAATTACCTGATCATCTTGCTTCCATAGGTTACCATTAACAATGCACTCTTTCTCTCTTTCGAGCAATCACGTGAGGCATCCTGCAGTACTGCATCACTTTCACCACAGCAACCAGTGGATCATTAGACTGTTCTCCAGCCATCTGGGCCCCCAACGCACTCCTCCGGATATTACAATATCTTGAAACTCCGACTGGAGAGCATCAAACAATATGAACATAAGATTGTTTAATTCCGCTCCTAGTGCAGGCCAGCGGAGGATGGGCTCCACCATTAAGCCGGGTTCCTGTCAAGGTTTCTTCCTGCCAGCCTAGAGAGTTTTTCCTTGCCACTGTCATACTTTTGGGGGGTCAGGCCTGGGACATATTGTATTTCTCTGTACGTAAAGCGTCTTTGTGAACATGTGAAAAGCGCTTTATAAAAATAAATTGACTGATTGATTGATTGACTGATTTATTGACCCAGAGCTCAAGAAGGTCTAGGTTCATGACACCCAGACAAAGGAAGTAAGGTCGCTGTTAGATCGTCTACACAAGTTCTCAGACTAGTCAAGAATGGTGAAGTTATCGCCAGACTGTGCAAAGGAAACCAAAGGCCTCAAGTCAAGGTCCTATGAAGTCACCAGTTTAGAGGAAAGGAGGGAAGCAGAACGGACCATAATCAAGATGGTTCAAGAAGCAACCCTCTCTCAAGAAATGCAGTGCCTCCAGCGTTATAAGAAGACACAAATCAAAGACAAGGCCAACAAGTTGCACACGTTTAGTCCATTCCTGGATGACTAAGGTGTCCTCAGAGTCGGAGGTCGCTAAACTCATGCTGCCCTACATCCACATGAGAACCATCCAGCGGTCCTTCCAAGAGACAGTCACGTGTCAGCATTACTCGTCAAGCACCATCATGAGAGAGTGCACCATCAAGGACAAGGAATGACCATGAATGAGCTACAATCCAATGGCATATGGATCCTAGGATGCAGCATCTTCCCATATTCACAAGTGCACAACGTGCAGGAAGTTCAGAAGATGCACAGAACAACAAAGGATGGCAGACCTGCCGAAGACCGAATGGAAACAACCCCTCCATTCACTTAATGTGAGATGAACTGCTTCGGACCATTCTACGTCAAGGAAGCTCTTTACCTCCGCAAGAGATGGCGCCGAGTTCAACTCTTAGCCAACAACTTCTGGGCATGATGGAAGAAGGAGTACCTCCTAAATCTCCAAAACAGACAGAAGTGGATCAAAGACCGCAGAAACGCAAAGGTCAATGACGTCGTTCTTCTGCAAGATGATGCTACACCATGAAACTAATGGAAGTTGGCAAAGGTTATTGAAGTGTTTTTTTTTCTCTTTCAACCCAGTTCTCACAGGTTGGTTGGTCCAGTCGAGGAATAAAAGCCTTGTACTTTAAACATGATCTTGTGCCTCGTGATTACTACTGGAGGGAACTATACCAGTAATTCGAACCCTATTAACATGTGCACTTTGTCAAGAAAAGGCACTTCATCCAAGGTAATCCACAACATCACGACATGTAATACACCATGATTGATTCAAAGCACGTCACGGAGGATAAAAGCATTACACAGAGAGAGGGAAGAGAACAGAGCCAACGGGTGACTAACCTTCTTCAGTTTCTCAATTTGCTTGTTACGTACGGTAGTGTTGTCAATCGCCAGCACCTCCACCGATTCCTCCTTCTCTAGACGGTACTTGTTGACCCCTACAATAACCTCCGTACCTAAAGATGCAAAAGGAGTTTGTGTAGAATGTGGCACAAGAAAAAGAACAAGGGATATGGATGAGAACCTTTACATAGATAATCTAATTGAGGTTTTGATGTAAGGTGACCACTATTTTGCACAAGAAGAGCAATGTAGGAATCTTGTTCTTTTTATGTCCATCTTGCTTAGGTATATCATATGTATCATTTTAAAGGGAAATAAAAAAAACTATTTCCAATGGTGCTTAGAGGGAGAAGACCCATGAAGTGCCATGGGTGATTGGAATTCTTCCCACTGCATCAAAGCCGGGTGCTTGTGTGCGTCATCCGACAGTTCAGAACTGTAGGAAGAAAGTTCTGATAAGAAGGTCAGAGAACCCACATCAAAGGTCCTGCGGCTAGAATATAATTCAAAGTTATTGTGAGACATCTGCTGCAAGACGGGGGTTGGGAAGGGCAAATGTCCCATCTGCTGCTCACATGAGAGCCTTGTGGTTAGACAAGTGGGTAGCCTAATGGTGCACAATACATGGATGAGGTTAGGACCGAGACCTACGGATGCAGCCAAACAATGCTAGCCTTTGATGTAATCACACCTCGATGAACAAATGTAGAGAGTTAATTGTGGTTGAGTGCTTCAGATTTAACAATCGATCGGCAGATTCAAATGGGACTGATGGACGCCAAAGAAGCATTGTCAGTAACATGAGACTGAGGATAGAGAACTACATTATCCTTGTCTTTTTCAGGTTCCTTCAACATTATGGAGAATGTTACTGTGAAACTGAAGGGATATGGCACTCATAAACTATTAGCAAATGGAAAAAGGCTTAGATAAACAAATCTGTAAATTAGCAAATGTAGATTCAAATTGTAACTTTGACCTGCCTTAAATTGGTTGTTCACCTTTAGTGTAACTGAAACTGTTTCTCTACAAAAGATTAATGCCACCTCATAAGCATAAACTCATTCAGGCCACGTTTTTTCCTGAGCACTCATCGTTGAATTTGAGGAAAAAATCTTTGTTCATATGTAGCTGCAGCAAACGGCACACTCTGGAGCCCCATGAATATCTTAAACACATGGTACAAAGATACATCTTGGCTTAATTCCATTTGCATAAGAGAGTGTATGGAAAGTTCTCCAAATACTATACATTTGCCATATCTCAGGAATCTCTTGTACATTGGAACATTATGTCACTATTGTTTTGTTCTGTTAGTATACATAGTTGAGTTGCCAACTATCGCTGTACAAAAACAACTAACCTATTTTCTTTGCCATTGTTTATAGACCAATCTAAATCCATTTTTATCAGATTTTGTTCATATTTTGTCTTCAAAAGTGTGGAAGTATGACAGGATTCGTAAGCTTTGTGAATTTAATATTGATGGAGACTGGTGGTTCCAAGCCCCCAACTGTGGTTCCAACTGTGTTGAATGATTGTATTTACAACAGTGCCATCTACTGATAACTACATATCAGCACTCAGCTTTACACGGAGAATGTATTGTGATAAATGTATCCCAATGTATTTCAATGAAAAATTAGTTGTACAGTGAGGGAAAAAAATATTTGAACCCCTGCTGATTTTGTATGTTTGCCCACTGACAAAGAAATTGTCAGTTTATAATTTTAATGGTAGGTTTATTTGAACAGTGAGAGACAGAACAACAACAAAAAAAATCCAGAAAAACGCATGTCAAAAATGTTATAAATTGATTTGCATTATAATGAGTGAAATGAGTATTTCATCCCCTCTCAATCAAAAGATTTCTGGCTCCCAGGTGTCTTTTATATGTTACTCGTTACCTGTATAAAAAACACCTGTCCACAGAAGCAATCAATCAATCAATCAGATTCCATACTCTCCACCATGGCCAAAACACCAAAGAGCTGCCAAGGATGTCAGGGACAAGATTGTAGACCTACAAAAGGCTGGAATGGGCTACAAGACTATTGCCAAGCAGCTTGGTGAGAAGGTGACAACAGTTGGTGCGTTTATTCGCAAATGGAAGAAACTCAAAACAACTGTCAATCTCCCTCTGTCTGGGGCTCCATGCAAGATCTCACCTCGTGGAGTTGCAATGATCATGAGAATGGTGAGGAATCAGCCCAGAACTACATGGGAGGATCTTGTCAATGATCTCAAGGGAGCTGGGACCATAGTCACCAAGAAAACAATTGGTAACACACTACGCCGTGAAGGACTGAAATCCAGCAGCGCTCGCAAGGTCCCCCTGCTCAAGAAAGCACATGTACAGGCCTGTCTGAAGTTTGCCAATGAACATCTGAATGATTCAGAGGAGAACTGGGTGAAAGTGTTGTGGTCAGATGAGACCAAAATCAAGCTCTTTGGCATCAACTCAACTCGCCGTGTTTGGAGGAGGAGGAATGCTGCCTATGACCCCAAGAACATCATCCCCACCGTCAAACATGGAGGTGGAAACCTCATGCTTTGGGGTGTTTTTCTGCTAAGGGGACAGGACAACTTCACCGCATCAAAAGGACAATGGACGAGGCCATGTACCGTCAAATCTTGGGTGAGAACCTCCTTCCCTCAGCCAGGGCATTGAAAATGGGTCGTGGATGGGTATTCCAGCATGACAATGACCCAAAACACAAGGCCAAGGCAACAAAGGAGTGGCTCAAGAAGAAGCACATTAAGGTCCTGGAGTGGCCTAACCAGTCTCCAGACCATAATCCCATAGAAAATCTGTGGAGGGAGCTAAAGGTTTGAGTTGCCAAACGTCAGCCCCGAAACCTTAATGACTTGGAGAAGATCTGCAAAGAGGAGTGGGGCAAAATCCCTCCTGAGATGTGTGCAAACCTGGTGGCCAACTACAATAAATGTCTGACCTCTGTGATTGCCCACAAGGGTTTTGCCACCAAGTACTAAGTCATGTTTTCCAGAGGGGTCGAATACTTATTTCACTCATTAAAATGCAAATCCATTTATAACATTTTTGACATGCGTTTTTCTGGATTTTTTGTTGTTATTCTGTCTCCCTTTGTTCAAATAAACCTACCATTAAAATTATACACTGATCATTTCTTTGTCAGTGGGCAAACGTACAAAATCAGCCGGGGATCAAATATTTTTTTCCCTCACTGTACTTCCTAATACTGCATGTGTTGTGTTCAATAATTCACTGAAGTTTATTCATACAAGTTTATTAAAAACTTGTTCTGTAAATAGTTTTCTTACTCTTGTGATCAAAAACATTGATCTGAAGCTCAATTCTGAGGCTGTTCTGTAAATTGTTTTCTAATAAACAATATATATAGCAACTTCTGATCAAACCATATTCCTGTCAGGCTAAAAATACCAAGTTCCTGTTATGCCCTGCCCACATCCGGTTTAAGCCCCGCCCATTCCGAGTACGGATACGGATACAGATAATTTAGTTGGTTGAACAGATACAGTAACCTTGCCCATCCATAATAAATAATAATATCTCTTTATGCTGCTATTGTAGCATGATCATATAGCTAATTATTTACTATACTAATTACTTAAAAAGCATTTCTACTCACACGCCTACACATTACACCTACAGGAGCTTTTATGACATCCCATTCTAAATCCATAGGCATTACTATCGAGTTGGTCCCCC